>JARYGA010060569.1:105906-166731 GCA_030545235.1 Helianthus tuberosus
ATGGGGAATGGATATTGTTAGGGCATGAATTTTATGCTAAGGATCATCTATCCTGAGACTAGGCATGGATCACGGATGCTTAATGGCTGATGCAGAGAGTCTGAGGATCCAGAGTCTGAGGATCACGAGTCTGAGGATCACGAGTCTGAGGATCCAGGATCCTTAACAGAACTTATGTTTTGCACGTTTTTAATGTGTAAATGTAGGTAATGGACGTAGTGGACCACTTCTTTGCTGGAATCTCGTGGAATATGCTTTTAGGCACGTGCATATTGAAGAAATAACCGTTAGTGGTGGTCATGGGTGACTTCCACCTTTTTCGGGAAGTTAGTTAGTTGATTTTTTTTATCATTTTAAGGGGAAAACGAGCTCAAAAAAGGCATAAGTCGTGCACATCACCCAAAAAACACATTACACTCGAATTCTCTGCAAACACTTAGCAAAAACACACACTTACACTAGCAATTCAATGTATTGAGCTTGTTTTCTTCCGAAGTTGTACAAGGATCACTATTATTTCAGCAATATATTTGGTGATCGGTAGTTTCCATCACCCGAGGTTTTTTATGCCGGAGATCTTCTAAAGATCAAGGGCTTTTTCCTCGTATAAATCTCGGTGTTCATCGTTGATTTCATATACTTGTCGTTCATACAATTAACCAAGCATCATACCTCACAAAATCAGATTTGGTTGCATTATCCTTGTGTGATTTTTGACCAAAAGAGTTTGGCGCCCACCGTGGGGCAATTGGTGCTTCAATTCTGAGAAATTTTGTTCATTTCATTCATTTCAGTTCATTACCTTCAACCACATGGCTTCTCAGGGAAAACTACTCCAAGTTCTATGTCGACGGTCACTTTTTCACAGGGCATTCCGCCTTTGCATCATCTCCCCCTTGCATTCCAGAAGAATGCTGAGAATTCTCCAAAGAAGACAACCCCCGTTTTCACAAAACCAACTGTTGTTTCTTCCTCTACACTTACTAACATTGATTTTTATGCTTTGATTGTGCAGATGAAGGATCACATGCAACAGCAGGTCAAAACTAATGGCAGGATCCTTCGCGAAATTGATAAATCAGCAGAGGATCACTCCTCTTTGATGTCGAGGTCGCTGAATTCGACACTCCGGTCATAACTTCCCAGCACTTTGCAGCTCCATATGTCCAATACCAGGGTGCATCAATAGGAATGCGTTCTGGATCATCGGTAATGTCTCAGGCTCGAGGATCCTCTTTCCAGCCTTAAGGATCCTCATTTCAGCATCAGGGATTCTTCACCAGTTTAGGAGGATGCATGGGGACGCAGCCAATTCAGGGATCCTCCTCTCAGGTTCAAGGATCCTCTCAGGTTCAAGGATCCTCTCAGTTTCAAGGATCCTCTCAGGTTCAAGGTTTCTCCTCTCAGGTTCAAGGATCCTCTCAGGTTCAAGGATCCTCTCCGGTTCAAGGATCCTCTCAGGTTCAAGGATCCTCTCAGGTACAAGGATCCTCTCAGGTTCAAGGTTCCTCCTTCCAGGTTCAAGGATCTTCATCTCAGGTTTCCGGATCTATGGATTATCCTCCAAGACCTACATTCACAGCACTTCAAGGATCCAACATCTTTCAGGATCAAGGATACTTAAGGAGTGTGCAACCCGGAAGTTCAGATGTTTATCTAGGAGACTTCATACCAATGCAGACCATTGCTTCCTCTGGTCCCTCGGTTATGCCAGAATCCCGCCAACATGGATTCACATCTAGAATTCCAAATTTGAATCATTCAGGAGAGATACCGAAGAGGTTTCAGACATCAAATCTGGTTGCTTGTGCAAGGGCTTTGGATCCACACTTACCGGATCAACGTTAAAATGGCTGCTAAGTCTTCCTCCTTACTCTATTACTTCATTTGCTAATCTAGTTAATTTGTTTAATAGCCAATTCTCATGCAGTAGGAGATTTGAACGATTAACTAGTGATTTATATAGGGTAACTCAAGGTCATAATGAATCACTTAGATATTACATCACTAAGTTTAGTAAAGAATCCTTAGATATCCCTAACCTGGATATAGCTACGGCTGTAGAAGCCTTTAAAATGGGTCTACTTAGGGATTCAATGTTCTATGATGATCTTGTCATGACCCCTTGCAGGAACTTAGATGAGGAAAGAAACATGGCCCTTAGGTTCATCCGTTTAGAGGATGACAAAAGGATCCACGAGAGATTGTCAGGATCCTCAAAGCAAGACAAATAAAGATCCTATCTCAAGGATAAATGATCCAAGCAGTACTCCAAGCATGACAACCAGAATGTGCATGCTGTGGAACAAGAGGAAGATGATGAGGATTATCCTCCTATTTCTGAATATTGTTTTCCTGCTGATAATAATGAACTAATCCTTTCTATGCAGAGTTTAGGTGACAAGGTTAGGTGGCCAAGGAAGAATGACAAACCGCCTGCCACCAAAGACGAATCGAAATGGTGTGCTTACCATGGGGATTCTGGTCATCTCACAGATGAGTGCATAGCATTAAGGAAGGAGATAGGTTATCTTTTGAGCAAATGATACTTGAAGGAATTGCTCGGAAGGAAAAAGTCAAGGATCAAGTATCCTGAGAAAGTTCCTGAAAAAGCTCCTCCTCCACCATCCGATGCTCGAATCATTCATTTCATCTCCGGAGGTTCTCAGCAGCTAAGAGACGTGCAAAGGAAACAAAGATGGAGAATGGGGGCAGACCTGTTCGGACCTCCCTCCTTACCCAGCAGAAAGTGATATCATATGATGAGGATAACTGTGCGGACATTCAGGATCCTCATCACGACGGTGTAGTTATTACATTATTTGTATCTAACCATTTTGTTCGCAGGATTCTCATTGATCGGAAAAACTCAGTGAACATAATCCAGTTGGATGTCCTCAATAGAATGGACATCCTTGAATCCGATATTGTCCAAAGATCATTTGTCCTTGTGGGATTCAGTGGGGAGACAAAGATTACATTGGGGGACATCAAACTTCCTATTTACATAGAGGGAGTTAATTCTTTTCAAAAATTTTGTGTCATAGATTGCTTATCCTGCTATAATGTTATCCTTGGCAGGCCATGGATACATGATATGAAGGCAGTCCCCTCAACATATCATCAATGTGTCAAGCTCCCAACTCTATGGGATGTGGTGAAGATAGAAAGTGATCAGCAGGAGGCAAAGAACTGTTACACTTCTTCATTGAAGCCAACCTCCAAGGAGCAAGACGTCAAGGATATTCTATTGAACCCAGAGGATCCTGAATCCAAAATTTTTATAGGATCCGGGATCCTAGACAGTATTGAGCAGGATTTAATATCCTTCTTGAAAAGAAGAAAGTCTACCTTCGCTTGGAAACATGAAGATATGACAGGAGAAAGTTTGCACTCGAAAGAATGCCATTATCCAAGAAAAGCACCAGCCCTGATGAAACCAGAAAATGGAGAATCGTTATCTTTATACTTAGCTATTTCAGCTAAAGCAGTAAGTGTGATCCTAGTTAAGGATCATGAAGGCTCTCAACATCCGGTATACTATGTAAGTAATATTCTACTTGATGCTGAGGCCAGGTACTCTCATTTAGAGAAATTAATTCTTGATTTAATTATGGCTTCTGCTAAACATAGACATTATTTAGAAACTCATACCATTATTGTGAAAACTAACCTTGCTATCAAGAATGTTCTCAGGAAACTTCAAATGTCAGGTAGAATGGCAAAATGGGCAATCAAGTCCCAAGCTTTACTTGACTTTGTGGCTGATTTCAGTAGTGATCTACAAAGGGAAGCTGAATTAAAAGTTCAACAACTTGAGAAGACCAAGGATCCTTAGACACTCTTCACGGATGGAGCTTCAAATGTTAAAGGAACTTGACAAGGCACACTACCAAAATCGCCACAGGGGGACATTATACCCCAATCCACTGCATGGAATTCCAAACCACTAATCATGAGTCAGGAAACTAGCAGATTCTTTTGCTTTTTTCAGTCTACCACAGGTACCCAGGGAAGAAAATGCAGAAGCTGACGCTTTAACTAACCTTGGATCATTCCTAAAGATGCCAGAAGATGTGAAAAATACTCATCACCGATGTTTTAACTCCTGCAATTGAGGATCACATAGCCATGGAGATAGTGGAGGATTCTGCAATCATACCTGGTGATCCTGCACAGTCGAATTCAGGATCTTGGATCCTTCCAATCCTAAGATATATACAACATGGAGAGATCCCTACAGGAAAAAATCCTAAAGCTTTAAAAGTCAAGGAGACTGTGGAAACTACACTGGGGGCAGAGCACTATTCTCAAGGATCCTTAGAACAACATACTATAGGCCTACCACGAAGAAGGATGTTGTGGATTATGCAAAGAAGTGTGATGCTTGTCAAAGACACAGTAATATTCTACACCAACCAACATAACATCTGCATCCTAAGAAGAAGCTTTTGCTCAAAGTCAGAAAAAAGGAAATGGCCAGTTATCAACAAAGAATGGCTGGAGCATACAACAAGAATGTCAGGATTAGAAGATTTCAAGTTGGTGATTTTGTGCTAAGAAAAGCATTCCAGAACACTACAAATCCTTCTGATGGCAAGCTAGCACCAAAGTGGGAAGACCCCTATCTAATTGAAGCTGAATCAGGAAAGGGGGCATATCATTTGTTAACAATGGATGGTGATCTCCTACCAAGAGCTTGGAATGTTGTTCATCTCAAAAAATACTAAGTAAGAAGGATCAGGGATCCTCAGCGATACCGGTATTTTGATTAAGGATCCAGGATCCTCAAAGGATATATGATTCTACATTTGGTAACACATTACTTTCATTTTAATTTTCATTCATTTTATACTTATTACTTATCATAAGTTAAAGATGTTAATCAGTTAACATCTATTTTCACAAAGTTTAAGCTTTTGCAGAGTTGTTATCATTTTACAGAAGATCAAAGTGGTTGGCCAACTCTCCAAAGTTTATGGGCTTGTCCCCAGTTATTTGGGCTTGTCCCCAGTTTTGCCAGTAGCGCACGATGATCCTGGTGCAGTTCAAGGCAGTGCGACCAGTACTCGTTTTAGGGGCTGACAATTTCATTGTACTGGCTGTACCCAGGATCCTACGTATAATGGTAGACGTACCATACATCCGTTCCTAAGGTTTCTAACATTTTCACGTTAGCTAAGGTTTCGGCATTTTCATGTCGCTCAAGTTTGGATAGTCGCCAGTGAGGGCCATACTCCAGTTTACATCCGTTTATATGGGCTTGACCCCAGTTTACATCCGTTTATATGGGCTTGACCCCAGTTTACATCCGTTTATTTGGGCTTGTCCCCAGTTTATTTGGGCTTGTCCCCAGTTTGTTGGGCTTGTCCCCAGTTACTAACTCTTATCTTATATTGGCTTTGTCCCAAGGTGTATCCTATTTCAGGTTTTTGGAGACAAACGACCAAGGATCCTTGATCCTTACCTTCCATTAAGGTTTGTCTTATGGTTATCCTGTTTATAATGATAAAGGTTAGGATCCTAACTTGGATTCTCAGGTATGATCCTTAACTATTTTGATTTTATTCATTATTCATTTGAATAACCCTTATACTTGACAACTGAACTTGTGATTCTTAAACTATATCACTTTTTAGAACTTATCGGTTATGGGATATGTGATCCTTGATCATATCCTAAACTTTTTGGATATCTTTTTTAATTTTTCAAGGCTTGATAATTATAAACAGAATGAACATTACAACAGTTGGAAAGTAAGATATTAACAAGGATATCAACACAAAATAAGCCAAAAAGTTCAAGTTATTTTATTCACAAAAGGTTAAACCATTTACGGTTGTCAAAATTGCCAACCCACGTTTCTACCAGCAAAATGTGGCCCGTCCACATGGGTTGGCAAAGGGTGTCCATTGTTTACGGGTCTTTGTAGTGCAGAAAATAAAAGACGGAAGGATAACGAGTGGCTTCATCCCCCCAAACAGAGGATCCATCCACCACCCATTATCCTGCCTATTGTTCAAGGATCCCTGATCCTTCACCCTAGAAACTACTGTCTAAAGTTATACAAGTTCTGACGATAAGGATCCTTGATCCTAGAAGCTTTACTTTTCATAGTTTGCTTATTTAGCAATAATTTACAAGGATATAGAATCCTAACTTGGATTCTCTGGTATGTTATATTCTAACTTTTTCTAAGCTGTAAGTTGTCTCTTATCCTTTTTGGTTAGGGATCATTAATCCACATTTGTTCGAACACTTCAAGTTTTCTGTTAAAAGTTTTACATTATCATCAGATTTTCAATAACTTTCCAGTTGTTTGGTGATGATATTTTTGAAAATAGAAAGCATACATGAAAAATAAAAAGGGAAGAAACAACTATAGATGTAGCTAAAAAAGTTTAATGTTATTACCTATTCATTATGTATCAAAATCATCTGGCCTGGATTTCACCAGCAAAATCGTGGACCATCCACCCAGGCCGGATAAGGCTATCTAACAGTTAAAGTGTCTATGCAGAAATTAAAGTGCAGGAAGGTTAATAGCAAACTGTGTTGAAGGATTCATTCTCCACGAACGGAAGGATCTTCTGATCTGTAAAGGCACTTGAGGAGTTATCTCTAACTCTATATTCTGCAATGATGATTATAGCAGGTCTTATCAGTGACGACAGGCAGTGTAACAACTAGTTACCAGCAGCAACGGCTAGTCCGCTTCTGACGGAAATATGACAGCTGTGAATCCTTATCACAACTGCCATATTGGGGGCAATTGTTAGGGCATGAATTTTATGATAAGGATCATCTATCCTGAGACTAGGCATGGATCACGGATGCTTAATGGCTGATGCAGAGAGTCTGAGGATCCAGAGTCTGAGGATCACGAGTCTGAGGATCACGAGTCTGAGGATCACGAGTCTGAGGATCTAGGATCCTTAACAGAACTTATGTTTTGCACGTTTTTAATGTGTAAATGTAGGTAATGGACGTAGTGGACCACTTCTTTGCTGGAATCTCGTGGAATATGCTTTTAGGCACGTGCATATTGAAGAAATAACCGTTAGTGGTGGTCATGGGTGACTTCCACCTTTTTCGGGAAGTTAGTTAGTTGATTTTTCTTATCATTTTAAGGGGAAAACGAGCTCATAAAAGGCATAAGTCGTGCACACCACCCAAAAAACACATTACACTCGAATTCTCTGCAAACACTTAGCAAAAACACACACTTACACTAGCAATTCAATGTATTGAGCTTGTTTTCTTCCGAAGTTGTACAAGGATCACTATTATTTCAGCAATATATTTGGTGATCGGAAGTTTCCATCACCCGAGGTTTTTTATGCCGGAGATCTTCTAAAGATCAAGGGCTTTTTCCTCGTATAAATCTCGGTGTTCATCGTTGATTTCATATACTTGTCGTTCATACAATTAACCAAGCATCATACCTCACAAAATCAGATTTGGTTGCATTATCCTTGTGTGATTTTTGACCAAAACAGATATAGTTGGTAAACTTCCCAAGGCACCTGGTGGAAAAGTGTTCATGCTTGCTATGACTGATTACTTCTCCAAGTGGATAGAGGCTGAAGCCTTTGCTCAAGTCAGAGAAAAAGAAGTGATATCCTTTATCAAAAGAAATATTATTACTAGATTTGGTATCCCTTCTGAAATTATTTATGATAACGGATCCCAATTTATTGGGAATAGAACTACTAACTTTTGTGATAGTTGGGGGATTAAGATGATAACATCAACACCAGTCCACCCACAAGCTAATGGTCAGGCAGAATCATCCAACAAGATCATCATCAATAATTTGAAGAAGAAACTTGGATCCAAGAAAGGAAAATGGGCAGAAGAACTACCTTATTTATTATGGGCTGACAGGACAACTCCCAAGAATGCCACTGGCCAAACTCCATTTTCTTTGGTATTTGGGGCAGAATCAGTGATCCCTACAGAAATGGTGGTTCCTACTGCAAGAACAAGCATCCGAGATCCTGAAGGAAATGCTGAAAACTTGGTTCAAGACTTGGATACTATAGAAGAACTCAGGGATTTGGCAAGGATAAGGATGGCTAGTTATCAACAAAGGATGGCTGGAGCCTACAACAAAAATATCAGGATCAGGAAATTCCAAGTTGGTGATATGGTATTAAGGAAAGCATTTCAGAATACCACAAATCCTGTTGATGGAAAGTTGGAACCAACGTGGGAAGGCCCCTACCTGATTGAAGCTGAGGCAGGAAAGGGGGCATATAGATTGCTAACAATGGAAGGTGATTTGCTACCAAGAGCTTGGAATGTTGTCCACTTGAAGAAATACTTCATGTGATAAGGATCCATGACCCTTAGCCACTTTCATAACAAGTATCCTTAAAGGATCCTTAGAAGATAGGTGATCCTCATCCTGGTAATGATCTAATCTCAATCTATTTCATTCTTTAATTATCCTATATACAAGGATAAGGATCCAGGATCCTTTGTCCTCCTTTCACTTGATTCTGAGTTTTGCAAAAGGTTTAGATATCCTTAATCAAGGATTGAGTACCCACAGAAGTATCCATATGTTTGGGCTTGACCCCAGTTGTTTGGGCTTGACCCCAGTTATTTGGGCCTGTCCCCAGTATCGCCAGTGGCGCATGATGATCCTGGTACAGTTCATCACAATGGGACCAGTACTCGCTTTAGGGGCTGACAATTTCATTGTACTGGCTGTATCCGGGATCCTACGTATAATGGTAGACGTACCATACATCTGTTCCTAAGGTTTCTAACGTTTTCACGTTAGCTAAGGTTTTGGCATTTTCATGTCACTAAGTTTGGATAGTCTCCAGTGAGGGCCATACTCCAGTTTACACAAGATCCTTTGGGCTTGTCCCCATTTATCCTTTGGGCTTGTCCCCAGTATATTGGGCTTGTCCCCAGAATTGTTGGGCTTGTCCCCAGTTACTAACTCTTCTCTTATATTGGCTTAGCCCCAAGTTATGTTCCATTTCAGGTTTTTGAAGCTAAACAGCCAAGGATCCTTGATCCTTACCTTCTACTAAGGTTTATCTTTTGGTTATCCTGATTATAAATGTTAAAGGGTTAGGATCCTAACTTGGATTCTCAGGTATGATCCTTGATCACTTTGATTTCATTTATTATTTATATAAGTGACCCTTATCCTTTGACAACAGAACTAATGATCCTTAAGTTGCGTAACTTTTCTGAATTTATCGACTATAGGATATTTGATCCTTGATCATATCCTAAAACTTTTAAACATGATTTATTAAACCTTTATTCTTTACTTACAAATTCATAGAAAGTGAATAGAAATAGTAGAAAAATAAAGAATTCACAAGGATAAAAACACGGGAAATAGCCAAAAAGTTGAAGTTTTATTTATTCACAAAAGTTAAACCCCTTTTAAGGTTGTCAAAATTGCCAACCCAAGTTTCTACCAGCAATATGTGGCCCGTCCACTTGGGTTGGCAAAGGGTGTCGATTGTTAATAGGTCTTTGAAGTACAGGAAATAAAAGATGGCAGGATAACAAGTGGTTTCATCCCCCAAACAGAGGATCCCTCCACCACCTATTATCCTACCTATTATCTAAGGATCCATGATCCACAACCCTAGAAACTATTGTGCAAAGTACAACCCAACATTGTTTTAAAACACCATAACCAAAAGACCACTACCAAATCCTAAAAAAATGGGCTCCGGCCGCGTCTAGAAATGTCCATCATCGCCCATTTTTGCAGCTCACACCTTGGCTGCATCACCACCAGCATCATCACCATCAGCTTGATCCTTCCCGCTGCCACTTGCCTCAATTGCCAAGACCTTTGTAGCCTCCTCTTCATCCTCTAGCTCTGCCAGCTTTGCCTTCCAGCACTCCTTGTCCCAAGTGGTCCTGTCGAAGTCAGGATCCTCAGCCTCCTGAGCCATTTGCAGCTTGATTTTGTACATGGTGATGGCAGCAGAGACTTTAGCATCTTCCAGCAGGTCGTGCTTCTCGTGATCAGCATTTATCTGGGCCATGACCACCTGCTGCTTTGCCAGAGCAAGATCCTTCTCAAGGCGAGAGATAGCTTGATCCTTGGCAAGGAAGAATTTTTGATACTCCAGATGCTTTTGCTCCGCCTCCTCAACGTATGCATCGAACAGCATTTCGACCTCAGCGAATTTCTGCAAAAAAGACAAGGTAAAGTTCAGGATCCGTGATCCTCAAGTGGGCAGGATAATCAAGCAGAGTCAGTGATCCTTACATCAGCAAAGTATTCTTGGAACTGGTGGCGGATAAGAGGCAAGCCTTCAAGATTTTCAGCTTCAGTGGCCTTCCTCTTCTTTCCCCCCTTGGAGGTGACAGGCTTTGGAACTACGGCACTCGGGCTAGCAGCAGTCTTCTTCTTCCCAGACCTGGGAGCAACAGCAGTAAGATCGGTAACACTGAAGCGGGTGGCAGACCTTGAGGATTTTCCAGCACCTATCAATCCAAAACAACATATAAGTATTCTTGTTTTATTTTCAACATTTAATACAAACTCGGATACTTACTTGACATTGTGACTGAGCCTGAGGATATTTCTTGAGAATCCTTGGTGTTTGCTTGAAATGATCTTATTGCAGGATCAAGATTCCGGAAAGCGGTGATCCTCTCCTTGGTTGCAGGTAATGAAATGATATGGGAAACAGAGATAGCTGCACAAAAGAAACAAAAAGATGTTAGTGATCTACAACAGAAACAGGGTTATCCTATGATCCTTCTATAAGGATCCTCTATCCTACCATGAGTGGCCCATTTTCTAGGGAGATCCTTCCCATCTGGGATAGAATCCCTCCTGACTAGGGCTGCAAACGAACCAAACAAACACGAACAAGGCCTTGTTCATGTTTGTTTGTTAAGGAAAATAGGTGTTCACGAACTGTTCACGAACACTTACTGAACGATCTTTTTTGTTTGTGTTTTTTTGTGAATATTAGGTGTTAGACAAATGCAAACGAACGCTCACGAACTCAATCAAACACAAACAAACGTTCATGAACGCAATCGAACACAAACAAACGTTCATGAACACTAATGAACGTAAACGAATACAAACAAGCATTCGTTAACAAAAACTAACACAAATCTTTTATCATAAACATGGCATAGATCTGCCCTAGATATACTAACCAATTATCCAAACATAATTGACATAAGATTGATACACAAAATTACCATAAAATAATGTTTCAAAAATATATCATATTAAACTTGAAGTCTTCTTTAAATCCACCCAAAATAAACTCGAAATCTTCATTTAATCCAAACAAAATAAACTCGAGCTCGTTGAACAATAGTTTATATATTAAATAATATATCAGTGCTAATTTTGATGTGTTAAGTAAAAATTAATTCTTAATATCCCTAATAAACCAACAAACAAACGAACCCAAACATAAACGAACATAAACGAACACGTTACCGAACGTTCACGAACATAAATGAACGAACGCAGCATTTGTTCATGTTCGTTTGTTTAACTAAATGAACGGAATTTCTTGTTCATGTTTCTTCATTTATTAAACAAACGAACTTCCCGCCGAACGGTTCACGAACTGTTCGGCAAACGTTTGGTTCATTTGCAGCCCTACTCCTGACGAAGAAAAAACGTTTCTTCCACTTAGTGTCGTTTTTGGTGGTCTTGAGGATTGGATGTTCTTCATCGGGTTTGTGTTTGAATAGAAAGCGATGTGAACCATGGCTCACAAGATTGTATAGTTCCGCAAGTTCAGACATTCCTAACTCTATATCCTCCTGCTCAATGATCCTCTCAAGGGTAAACAAAACCCTCCACATCATTGGCATAGCCTGGATATAGGATATGCCGGTAAGAGAGAAGAAAGACTGAGTAATGGCAGGAAAAGGATAGGAGTATCCTATCATAAATGGAGTGGCCGGAAATGCAACCCAGGTTTCAGAGATAAAGTCACTCAAGATGGTAGGATCAAAAGGTTTAAAAACAGAGTCTGTCGGAAAGCAATGACGAATCATGTCGATCTCAGGATCTGTGAAGCAGCAACATTCCTTCGGAGAATCTTTGATGATCCCTTGGCTCTTCAAAGGACTGTCTTTCTGGTGATCCTTGGCAGGGGATGATCTTAACTTCATTGTGATTCAGAGATGATGAAGAAAGAAGAAACAGAGCAAGAATGTGAAGAGAGAAAGGAGAAAGAAGTACATGTTTGATCTTTAAATGAGGATTTAAAGGGTGAAATGCACGAATTTAAATGCATCCGGATCCTTATCTCTAACTTGAATTTATAATGATGATTTTGCAGGGATGTCGCTTCAAGTGACGTAGGATCTGCAACGGATAGTTCAATCCTAACGGCTATATATCCGTTAGTTTGTTGCGGATAAAATCAAGAAAATATAATTCGCTAATTTACACTTTACTCCTTATATTTTGGGGGCAATTTTTAGGGGAGGTTTTTCCAATCCTAAGGATCACGGATCCTCAAATGCTGCCAGGATCACGGATCCTCAATTCTGTTTGAATTAAGGATCCTCAGTAGGTGTTGCAGGATCAGGATTCAGGATCCTTATTGTTATCCTTATGCTAACAATTGTCTACCTTGTACGTAAGCTTGTTTTGCAGGAGCAAAGGCATGGACCAAGTCTCACCGAAATTCCTGGAGCATATTCCCTTAATATTCCGCATGTGCTTGGCTCTTGTAGACGTTATGGAGATCGTGGGGAGCTTGCACAATTTGCGGATAGTTTGTTAACTTAGTTATTTCTAATTTAAAATGGGGATAACAAGCTTGAGTTAGAACACTTAGCTAATTTTGGCATACACACACTCTCGTAACAGCTCTCAATCAGCTCTCAAACACTACTTGGTGATTTCATACACTTTTTTGCACATTGCACATTAGTGATCCTTGTAACAAGCTTGTTATTATCCGCCGGGAAACAATGGCGAATCCGGTCAATCTCAGGGTCGGTAAAGCGGCAGAGTTCCTTTGAAGGATTTTAGATAATGCATTGGCTTTTCAGGGGACTATCCTTCTTTGGATCCTTAGCCGGTGAGGATCGAAGAACCATCTTCGTCATGGATGTTCAGAAAAATGAAGATCAGAATAAGCAAATGAAGAAAGAAGGAGAAAGAGAAATACCTGATCGGTCTTTATATGAGGATTTAAAGGGAAGTAACGCACGAATTTAAATGCCTCTCAATCCTTATCTCTAATTTCGAATTTATAATGATGATTCTGCAGGTTGTCACTTCGTTGACGCATGATGTGTAACGGCTAGTCCTACTCTAACGGCTATATTTACGTTATTCAGTTCGTTGCAGATAAGATCAAAAATATGACTCATTAAGTTATATTTTATTCCTCATATTTTGGGGGAAATTGTTAGCGATGGGTTTTCTAAGCCTAAGGATCACGGATCCTCAAGTGCAGCCAGGATCACGGATCCTCAATTCTGTTTGAATTAAGGATCCTCAGAAGACGTTGCAGATTTAAGGATCCAGGACCCTCATTGTTATCCTAACACTAACGGTTGTTTCCATTACATTTAAGCTTGTTTTGCAGGAAGGAACGAGTGGGACTTGGTCTTACCGATATTCCTAGGGAATATGATCTCAATATTATGCAGCTTGCACAATTTGCGGGATGTTAGTTATTTGGTTTATTTCTATTTTTAAAGGTGATAACAAACTTGATAGTTAGAACAATTAGCAAACACACACACTCTCGCAAGCTCTCTGCAACTTATTAGTGATTACATACATTTCACACACTAGTGATCCTTGTAACAAGCTTGTTATCATCCCGAGTTGTAACGATCATTTGTTTAATTATAGTTGGTGATCGGTAGTTTCCATCACCCGAGGTTTTTTATGGCGGAGATCATCTCTTGATCAAGGGCTTTTTCCTCGTACAAAATCCTTGTGTCACTTGTTCCTTTTATTTACAAGTTGCTTATACATTTGTTCATTGATTCAAGCATCACACCTCACAACAAAAGATTTGTTGAATTATCCTAGTCTGATTTTTGACCAAAAAAATAATGAAGCAGAATATGAAGCTTTGATTGCAGGATTAGAGTTGGCCAGGAGTATGAATATTAAAAGTTTGCAAGTATATGTTGATTCCTTGTTAATTACTAACCATTTCAATGGGTCCTATGCAGTCAAAGGTGAAAGGTTAATCGAGTATCTTGAAATTCTCAAAAAATTAGCAGGATATTTCGATGTTTTTACACTTGAACAGGTACCAAGGGAGGATAATGCTGAGGCAGATGCTTTGGCAAACTTGGGGTCATCAGTCAGGATATTGGAAGGAAAGCAAATACCAATATTACATATCATATATCCTGCAATGGATCTCTTCAAGTTTCTGGATAAGGAAATAGCAAGTATCCAGCATCCTGAAGATGAGTATCCTGAGCAGGATCCTTAATCATGGACAGCTTCGATCATAAAATACCTTAAAGAAGGGGACATCCCAAAGGATGAGAATCCTAAGGCTTTCAGGATGAAGGTATCTCATTTTACTATTATAAATGATGTTTTGTATAAAAAGTCTCTTGCAGGATCATACCTAAGGTGCTTGGAGGATCCTGAGACCAAGGAGGTACTTCAGGATATCCATGAAGGAGATTGTGGCAACCATACTGGGGGCAGATCGTTATTCTCGAAGGTACTAAGAACAGGATACTATTGGCCGACTATGAGGAAAGATGCAGCAAAATATGCTCAAAGATGTGATGCATGTCAAAGGCACAGCAATATATTGCATCAGTCTGCTGAGCCACTACATCCTATTGCTTCCCCTTGGCCATTCATGAAATGGGGTATGGATATAGTGGGAAAGTTGCCAAAAGCTCCAGGAGGAAAAGTTTTTATGCTGGCAATGACGGATTATTTCTCCTTCATAAAGAGGAATATCCTGACTAGGTTTTGGGTACCAGTTGAGATAATTTGTGATAATGGCTCTCAGATTATCAGTAAGAGAACTACCGATTTTTGCAAGAGTTGGGGAATCAAGATGATCACAAACACTCCGGTACATCCTCAAGCAAATGGACAGGCAGAATCCTCGAACAAGATAATTGTCAACAATTTAAAGAAGTGACTAGGAGCTAAGAAAGGAAGATGGGCAGAAGAGTTACCCTTTGTCTTATGGGCTGATAGAACAACAGTAAAAAGTGCAACTGGGCAAACTCCATTTTCCTTGGTGTTTAAGGGCAGAAGCGGTGATCCCGACAGAGATGTTGATACCTACACCAAGATCCAACCTCCGGGATCCTGAGAAGAATCCTGAAGCTTTATGCCAAGAATTGGATACTGTCGATGATACCAGGGATGCGGCAAAGTTAAGGATGGAAGCATACCAACAGAGGATATCCAGAGCATATAACAAAAACCTAAGGACTAGAAGGTTTCAAGTTGGAGATTTGGTATTAAGGATAGCTTTTCAGAATACTACTAATCCTGCTGATGGAAAGTTAGCTCCAAAGTGGGAAGGACCATATGAGGCTGAATCGGAATCTGGAAAAGGAGCATACCGGCTTAAGAATATGGAAGGGGATATATTGCCAAGATCCTGGAATGCTATACACCTCAAAGCCTATTTCAAGTTAGTTTAGAATTTAATTTCTAACTCAGCATGGTATGAATTCTATCTCTTTTAAATATAATTTTATTTTATTCCTTTGAAACTCAATACTGACTTAAGCATCAGAGGGGTGTTAGCCAAGCTAACACCCACCTTAGTTTAAGGGTGTTTTGCAGGATATACGTCGGGATATAGCTCCAGGATATAAACTCAGGATGAATCGAAAGAGTAGAGGATTGGCCCCCTCTCTCACGTTTAAGGGATTCTTATCCCTTCAAAGGTTTAAAGGTATTCACCTTTCTCTCGAATTGGGTTTAAACACCCCGCCTGGAGCGCAAGTTATTCAGGAATAGTTCAAGATAGCGGGACTAATCCATGTAAAAGTGGCTGACAATTTCCTTATTGTTGGCTATATCATGGATCCTAAAGGTACATGAGGATTGATCACCCTCTCTCACGAAAGGGTATTTTCATACTCTCTAAGGTTTAAAGGTTTTCACCTTTCTAAGTTTTGGAGTTTGTACACTCTCGCCTGTAGCGCATGAAAACACGGGATTATCCCCTGTATACTTAGGGTTTATCTCCAGAATATTAAGGATCTATCTCCAGGATATTTAGGGTTTATCCCCCGTGATACTAAAGTTATATTCAAATAAAACATCATCATAATCGAGTTGATGCACATTCTTGGAAAAATTGCTAAACGTTTAAGAATGGTATACATAGGGGACATTCATCCTAAGGCATTGTGAACAGCTTGAAGGATCAAGTTTGAACTTGGTTTACTAAGTGTTCCGGACAGGGGACATCTTTGATGGGAAGGTTGCAAGAAATTCAAAGTTTGAAGATTAGAATATATTCTTTGAATATTTCTGGTACGATATCTCCTTTTTATCCTTTAAGAGCCTTATCTAAATAACTTAAGTTTTTGGAATTATGTTTGACGAGGTTTTGATAGAACGTGTTTTATTAAAATACTAAGAGTATCCTGACCAGGATATTTCCTCAGGATACTTGATCAAAATATTTGAAATGTTGGAACTACATTCAAATTAAACAACATATAACAAAATTTACAAAGTAAAAATAAACAACAAAGGATAAGGCCAAAAAAGGTTAGTTTATTATTAACATAGCAAAAGATTGTACTTTTGGCTTCATCTCAAACCGAGATTCATCCACCAAAAGCACAATTAGTTTTAACATACTTACTTAAACAGTTGAAGGCTTCGTCTTGAAACCCAAGATCCCTCCACCTTCAACTGTTAAACTGTTCAAAATAAAGCATACTAAAGGTTGATGACCAAGGGCTTCGTCCTGAAACTCAGGATCCCTCCACCTTTGGCCATTAAATTGTTCTAAGTGCAGGAAATTAAATTGTTTAAAAGACAAGAAAAGTAAATTGTTTATCAACCACAACCATCAAGATTATAAAAGTGGGCTCTAGCCTAGGCACAAGTATCCATCATTGCCCAGCTGCTTTCAAGGGACAGCACCCTCTTCAACCATGGCTTCCACAGCATCCGCATCACCACCAGCATCACCGCCAGCATTCTTCCCAGCATCGACCACCTTCTCAGCCACCTTAGCAGGTTCCTCAACCGCAGGCTTTACAGGATGCTCCACGGGATTGCCACCAAGGTCCCTCAACTTTGCATCCCAAGCGTTGACGTTCCAGGAAGGACATTCGAAGCCCATGACCTTGGCTTCATAGGCCATTTTCAGCCTAGCATGGAGGAGAGAGACGACGACGGAAGCCATATCCTGCTCATGTTGGACCTGAGCAGCGTCGGATTTGGCTTGAGCTTCGTGGGTGATCTTCTTAATGGCAGCCTGGTGTTCCTGGGTCATTGCCTTGTACTTGGCCTCATAGTGCTCCGACTTGGCGGTGGCGATTACTACTTGGTCGGCAATGGTGGTCTCGGCCTTCTTCAGTTTGGCCTCCAACATCTTGTTCAGTCCACATGTGTCCTCATATAGGAACACTAGCCGCTCAAGAACCAGCAATCAGATAAACAGGTATCAATGTATGTACTAAAAATATATAGTCAGCATATATGTGCAGGATATAAGATAAGGATACCTACCTGATTGAGGAAGCCGGTCATGAACTTGCTGGACTCCGAGAATCCATGATTCTCGAATGGGAAAACATCAGAGGCAGCAGGGGAATTTGGTTCCTTCCTCTTGCGGGAACTAGAGCCACGTGGCTTTGAGGCGGTGGAAGTGTAACAACCCGCACTTTCGTGCGTTGTTACTACTCGATATACTCGTTACGCCTAGCACCAGAGATTCGGATCATAATGTAACTATATCGCATACATCGCTATTCAAAGGATAAAGTGCATACTTTCGCAATACAATTAACACTACATCACATCACAAACACTAACACTCACGATGAAACTGAGTGAGGACCTATTCTACCCTCCTCGGTGGTCGTGATGTGTCAAAACGCAGACAATTAACGCTAACAAGGACTCTCGGGTGAGTGCTATAGCCCCAGTCGTCGTGATGATGACGACAATACGAGTGAATGGTACCCCGTCAGTCTTTGTGGCACAACACGCAATAACGTTCACGATGACATCTAGAAAGGACCTATACTACCCTCCTTGATGGCCGTGAAACATCGCTAATAATCGCAAACTCGAATCAAAAACCGATTGTTAATTATCAAAACTTTGGAATATGGATACGTAAATACGACCCCTAGTGATATATATATGTATATATAATAATGATATACAAAGCACGTACTCCAAAAACTATCGCAACGCTCGAAAAACGGAAACATTCACCGCGCCGGAGTGGCCATCCGGATGGACCGGACATTCGAACGGATGGGCCATCCGAACGGATAGCCATCCGAACGAATGGCCATCCGACCCAAAACCACTCCAGCCTCTCTGTTGCCTATAAATAGCCTGTCACACCACTGTTCAAGTGATGTGACAGCTCCCACTCGACCAGACACGCTTCAAGGCCCTTTTCTCTCAACTCCTCGCGATTCCGGTAAGATTTCAACCTAGAAACTTGTACTTCTATGATCTACACTCGATTCTACATCATTCTGTCCTTCAAAACTCAAATTCTAACCGTGAAATCTACTGATTTGAGGTGTTTTAAGGTGATGTCACCAAGAGTTCATATGAACTTCAAGGTGTGACCTCATCTCACCATAAACGACTCAGATCTGGACGATTGCCACATGTTTTTGCAATAATCTCACCTAAAGATCTATGTGTCTAGTCAAGAACTGAACGATTTCAGGATTAAACATGAGAAACCGTCAAGAACGGCCAGATCTGATGGAACGGGTTGATTCCCGGCCGTTAGAACGGGTCGGAACTGATGAAATGTCATTGTTTAAAACGATACCGTAACATCTCAGTGAAACCACACGAAAACAGTTGATCGGGACGCTAAAAACAGACGCGTTATCCGACCGGACAACATGTCATCCGAACGGACCACATGCCATCCGATCGGATAGCATGTCCTCCGACCAGATATCATGTCATTCGACCGGATATCATGTCATTCGACCGGATATCATGTCATTCGATCGAATAGCAATTCGACCCAAACAACAGTTATTCGACCGGATGGCAATTCGACCCAGTCAACAGTTATTCGACCGGATGGCAATTCGACCCAGTCAACAGTTATTCGACCGGATAGCAATTCGACCCAGTCAACACCTATCTGACCGGATAGCCTGTCATCCGACCGGATGACAGCCATCCGACCCAAACCAACATGTCATCCGAACGGATGGGCCCATCCGACCGGATGAGCATCGTCCGACCGGATAACCAACGTTTGACGATATTCTCGCTTAATCGTACATCGTTTACTATATCCTTCAATGATTAACGCAGACGTACTCATCACCGATCCAATCAAGCTGTATTCTCGCTAAACGCGCACTGTGAGTATACTTGAACCCTTTTTAATCGCATTTTGGGTGTAACATACGTTTCTAACAAATCGAACTTATCAATCGAATTATTCAATCAATCGAATTATCACTTGCGAATAACTGTTATGCATAGATATACGTGATGCTAGTTGCATATGTGCTTGGGCTTATACTCGCGACGTCCCACCACGACTAGTATAGTACTATTGCGCCCGACGGGGTCTAGTTTGCCATCGCATATTCGAGCATCGAGGACTTAGTTGGTAGTATCAGCTTTGTGAGTATATATGTCGTGTGTTACATTTATGCATGTGGAGATTCGCTACACTTTTAATCTATTACGCTATACCTATCAAACCTGTATACTCGCCAATACTTTTTTATTGACAAATATTTTAACGTATGTTGCAGGTTAGATCGCAGACTATGCCAAATCAAGCTAGGAGGTCTAGAAACTCAACTAAAATCTAGGTTGTCGGATTTGTATTGTTCGAGAGGACAAGAAATCTGTGATAACTTATGTGATTGTATTATTTGGTAGTATGGGATAACGAATGTATTAAATATTATCACAATATAGTTGTTATGGATTCTCTTGAGCAATCTGATTCGCCTAGTGCCCCGCCCCGATGATTCCGCCATCGGTTGGGGGTGTGACAGATTGGTATTAGAGCCATAACTATAGGGAATTAGGCCAGACTCGACCTAGTCCGGGTCGACGTCTTAGAGATTGACCTAGTCTATAGTCTAAGTACCAACAGGCCGACTCGTACGAATCCGGTAAGGTTTGTATCGGGCTTACTTATTACCTTCATTCGAAGTCGCTAAAACTACTACTTCGCGTGAACACCGCGTACTACAATTTCATGCGAAGAAGCTTTTCCTAAGGCTGAAATACTACTTAGCCTTTCCTAAGGCTGACACAATACACATGTTTTCGAAAGTACTCGCATAACAAAACCGAGTGATCCTGTCAAGACCAGGTGTGAAAACCAAGAACTCTCGATGAGATCGCCCACTCCGCTCATTTTTCTGGCACGAGAACCTTTCATCGAGTTAGGAGTGACATCCACATCTCGACGAAAGCCTCCATTTCGAAATCTAGTGGAACTCACGAATTTATTCGAAGAGCATAACCACGATTAGGAACGAAGCTATTAAGTCAGGGGTGAAACCTGTACCTTAATAAGCCGTTCCACTCTCTATAAATTGGTTTTCAAAAAGCTCTCACCAAGGACTCGACTATCGCAATAACTCGAGCCACGCGATGACTAGGAAGACGAATGCCATGAGCTGCATCCCAGTGGAAGCATGAAGCCTTCTAGGTCAACATGCACGCTCTAACTTGTTGAATATAGTTGGGTTACCTTGGGCAGTCGACGCCTAAAAACCCAAGGCACTCTATCATACGACCTGCCAATTTTGCAACTGGTTGAAACTTAATTACATTGGTGTGTTTTGAAACTTTACGCTTTATCGATTTCTCGATTTAACGATTTTCACTCCCTACTTTATAAACGCATAATTCGCACAGCCATCGCAATCTAAAACGAAACCCGAATGTTCGCAACAAAACTAATGCATAATCGATCGTCTTCGCTCTCGTTATCTCACCTCAACGCGTCCTCGCTTATTCTAAATCGACCTATATGTGTATGATTACAAATTACATCTATATAAATATATATATATATATATATATATATATATATATGTATAAACAACAAGTTATTGTGCGAGAACTTAGGGATTTCGTGTCTCCTATGTGACTCCTATGTGATTCGCATTACTATTATACTATCGCATCAAGTTTGAATGCGCTCAATCGCATCGCGAAACTCAAAAATCATTATGATCGAATCTCATTCCAAGTCTCTTCCTGTCTAGATGCCTTCCAACGACTCTACCTCGAGACGAACAGCTAGGAGAAGAGCCAAACGAAGCGCCGATAAGAGGATTGCATCACTTGTGACCAAGTCACAAGTAATAAAGCTTATTCCTCAAATTGCCGCTCGAGTGCACTCTCTCAGCAACTCTCGAACCTCGGAAGACTCCAAGACGGAAGCGCCGCAATCTGCTTTTCTCTACAAACACTTCAAAGCCTGTGACCCGATGGAATTCACAGGTGAGGGAGATGTTTCTCAACTGCTCCAGTGGTTCGACTCTATCGAAGTTACCCTTCGTCAAAGTGGGTGTCCCGATAGTTTCCGTACTACTTGCGCTACTGGAGTATTTCAATCGCGAGCACTCGACTGGTGGACCGCCGAACGTAACAAACGTGGGATCTCCGCAGCTTACGCTCTCTCTTGGGATGTGCTGAAATAGCTCATGAAGGAAGAGTACTGCCCCCTCACGAAATCCAGCAGCTAGAAAACGAATTTTGGGAAATCAAGCAAACCGAAGGTGACAATGCTGGCTACACCACAAGGTTCAAACAGCTTAGCATAATCTGCCCAAGTCAAGTCAACACTGCGGAAAAAGCCATTTCGAAGTACATTCGCGGCTTGCCCGAGTGTGTGGGTGATTTTGTCAAAGCCGCAAGACCTGCTACCATCGAAGAAACCTACCGCTTAGCCGCAGAAATCAACAACAAACGACTCATGGAAGGGTTCTTCACAAAGAATCATGTCAAGCAAGCTTATCAAGCAATCGCCATTAATTCTTCAGGTGATCCTGTCAACGATTCTCCTGACGAATCTGCTGGCGATTCTTCTGACGAATCTGCTAACGATTCTTCTGACGAATCTACCGACGATTCTTCTGATGACTCTGCCGACGGTTCTTCCAACGACTCGGTCAATGATTCGGCAAGTGAGTCCTCAGATGAGTCCTCCAACGACGATACCTCTTCGCAAGACACCGACAAACCCAGCCGCAAGCGAAAGACTTCAAGCCCGAGCTCCTCAACAACCGAACTACTGCAGCCGAAACCTCTTTGAACAGTTCCGATATTTCCGAAACGAGCGTACACTGGAGCTCATCCCCAGTGTTACTCATGTACCTATCATCACCCAATTAGGGCTGACTGTCGCAATTGCAATAACTGCAACCGTTACGGTCACTTCACCCGCAACTGCCGCATCGAATCACGAACCTGAGTACAACAACAACAGCTCCAGCAAAAGCCTTCAACATCAAACATCTAGCAAGCGTAGGATAAAGTTGTAATGATACGATCTTCGACGTTAATTTCTAAGTTTTGAACCTACTCTATTACTCGATGTTGCCACTATGTGTAACGCCAACTCTCGCTCTCGTGTTCTCTTTCACACTCTAGTCGCCGCACTTAGACTAGATTCACACACATACTATATACTATATCACGAAATAATGTGTTTTACCCCCACTACACTCTTAGAATGATGTACGATATACGTGCAAGGAACGATTAATCACGGGTGCACACGGGATTACTTAGGTCAGTGCAAGGAGATCGTAGTAAATTCTAAGGTGCCACAAGCATTTCAGCAAAGTATGACACCGAAACACGAGATTTAAGTAATAGGGGTAAAGCAAGGTGTGCTTTATCATACTACCGAAGTTCCGTGAAGAAAGTGCCATGTGGAGTTGAACGTTATTAGACCTAATATACTATTGTGATTATTTTCAACACACTACACTCAATCGCAAGGCGTAACAAACCGTATCATCGCGAGACTTGTCGAAAGTCTGCAAACGCAGTGCAATCGCCTCATCGATGGACTCTGGAGAGTCTACCTCGCAGGACAATTGCATCAACGCCAGACTGGTCGTAAGTCTGTTGCAACAATCTCATCAGGTACATAAACACTCACGATATTGTTGAGTGAGGACCTATTCTACCCTCCTCAATAGCCGTGATGCAACGTAACGTTAAGCTTATTCGAAACCAAGCTCAGCCAATCGCTTATCATGTGTATCTCGCAACCTCTATCGCTTATCACGTGAACCTATATCATTTACTGTGTATCAATCTATCGTTATACCGTTATCTGTGATATTTGTGTTCAATTAGCACGCATGACCTCGCTTCACGAGATGAAACTCATATGATTAAAGCAAGGTGTTTTAGTCATATCAGCGGACTTTCATGGAAAAAGGCCATGTGGGGCCCGATGTTAGTAAACCCGGTAGTGTTATTCAATCAAATCGAACCGCGTAAATCGAACCGCATACCTCCATCGCTTGCAACGCAACAACTACCGATTATCGTAATTCGTTTATCATTGCCGTCATCACTAGTGTTTTGTGTTAATTCGCTTAATCACCTAATCGCTTATCGCTTATCGTGTATAGACTACCGCTTATTCGCTCGTTGGTGTTCGTTACAGTCTGTGTGGTATTAGTACGCATGACATCGCTTCATGAGGCAAAACTAATCTGGTTAAACGTGGTGTTTCACCATGTTAGTAAACCCTCATGGAAACGTGCCATGCGAGTTCAAGGTGGAATCTAATCGACATCGCGCTAATCGCTTATCTTCTACCGTTCGACGCCTGTCCAGACACGACACGTAAGCGTTTCGTGTCATCAGGCTACTCGCGCACGCTGTTGTAGCTACGTTCGCAATTCAACTCGCTGGATTAACCTATTCGATTCTATCTTATGCTCGGTCCGACTTTCTATCGATTGGGCCGAGTAAGCGCAATTCTATCCGTGTCATATCGGCGCACCTGACACCGCCTCACGAAACGGAAGTAATATGGGGGAAACATGGTGGATACGCCGCTGGTACTTCCTATATATAAATGTTTTAATCATATTAACGAACTTCCGTGGGAAGGTGCCAAGTAGGGCTCGATGCTAGATTGTCCTTTTCAAACGGTTAAAACTGATTTTTATAAAACCTTTATTAAAACCATGGGACAAGTGAAATTCCTCACAATGTGGAGGTAACATCGAACCAGCTTCACTCCATGTCCAAGGGGAGCTTTCATGAGTCCAATTTTTCCTTAAAACCTTTTTCAATATTGTTGGTGCACTAAATGTCTGTTGATTACGTCATAATCAAGTCTTGTGTCTAGATTGTTTGAATGTACACACAACAGGGTATTAATTAGGGTTTGTTCATGTTTAACATGAAGATTTCGCTTGAAATCAGTTCAAGCGAAATCAACATCTGATGATTTAGCTTGAAACCAGTTCAAGCGAAATCAACAGGACATGATTTCGCTTCAAACCTTCTCAAGCGAAATCTACATGCTTATATATAGGGTTGTGGTGTTCATTTGTGTAACAGACTTGGATAATTGCTTGTGGAATGAAACTCTGTCAATTTGTAATCAGAAAGCAATAAAAGAGAAGAAATTAAAGAGAATAGCTGTTGTAACTTTGTGTGCATTGATTCCGCCTTTACACATGAAGATGAACGTCCTTGATACCACTTGTTGGACCGTTCTACGACCTCGAAAAGTCAGTCAAGGACGTTCATCTTCATGTGTAAAGGCGGAATCAATGCACACAAAGTTACAACAGCTATTCTCTTTAATTTCTTCTCTTTTATTGCTTTCTGATTACAAATTGACAGAGTTTCGTTCCACAAGCAATGATCCAAGTCTCTTCTACAAATGAACACCACAACCCTATTTATAAGCATGAGATTTCGCTTGAACTGGTTTGAAGCAAAATTATGTCCTGTTGATTTCGCTTGAACTGGTTTCAAGCTAAATCATCAGATGTTGATTTCGCTTGAACTGATTTCAAGCGAAATCTTCATGTTAAACATGAACAAACCCTAATTAATACCCTGTTGTGTGTACATTCAAAC
The DNA here is from genome assembly GCA_030545235.1 of Helianthus tuberosus. Classification (NCBI taxonomy): domain Eukaryota; kingdom Viridiplantae; phylum Streptophyta; class Magnoliopsida; order Asterales; family Asteraceae; genus Helianthus; species Helianthus tuberosus. Next base: position 131,183 of record JARYGA010060569.1, read on the forward strand.
AATCTAGACACAAGACTTGATTATGACGTAATCAACAGACATTTAATGCACCAATAGACTCCCCCTTGGATGTTGATGAAGTCTTTGGCTTCAAGTCTTTGTCTTTATCATTCTCTAACTCTCTGTCTTCACATCATAAATACTCTATCTTCACAGGTTTATGATCACAACCTGACTCCATATTCAAACTCCCCTTTGATTGTTGATCCAGACTCCCCCTTTCACAGACTCCCCCTCTCAATATGCTAGAATCTGAGGTATCTGGTTCAAGCTTTGACATTTAGCTTCCGTGAGAATTCCTGAAACCTGCAATCACTCATCCAACTATAAGTAACAACATTTAAAACTTCCAAATATTGTACTCTAACAATTCAAACCTTCTAAACCACTTCTCATGAATTTGGCAGCTTCATCAAATCGTATTGGAAACTAGCTCTATAACAATATAAGCATCCAAATCCCCCACAGTTAATCATCCAAGTTCAAACTAATGACCTTGGAGATATCACAAACTGTTTTTGATTTTAGAAATTAATTCAAGTTTCAATTTAATGAACTTGTTTTATTCTCAGAAACACAATCAGCTTACTTAGATTTTGAAACTCAGCACTCAGACATCGGTTATCGAAAATAAAGCAGAAATCAAAATCTTTTTGTATTTTCTGAAAATATAAAGCAGTAAAGGAATATGTACAAACATATTTACAAACAATATTTTTGTTTGAGTATGCGACAGAGGATCATATCAGTTTTCGACAAGTCACACGTACCATTGAGCTTAATTTCACAGTAAGTATTAAACAATTCACTTAGATTGTCGATATACTGATCCACTTAAATTTTCACACAAATTTCAACAGATTCAGAATACGAATTAGGTGTATTAAGAACTTAAACCTATTCATGTGTCCCACCTCTTGAATATACTCCCGTATCCAGAATCCTAATAATCAGTCTTACAGGTGAGTATACTACAATGATATCTGTATATAAATTAGGTATGCGAGGGCCGAGGGATCTCAGGTCGATACTTCCGTATACGCAAAGAGATATCAGCTTCGACTTTTCGGTATGTCCCCTTTAGAGGATCTTTTTGCTTACAACAGCAGCATTTATCAATTTTATTGTTTCAGCATGTTGAGGGTTTAATGCTGTGTTTCAAGCATTGCAGCAAGTATTAGCCAGGGACTAGGTCAGAACCACCGTTCAGCAGAAGTCCCGGAATAATACCCCAGACATCGTTGAGTATAAAGACCTAGTATATCAGATTATGAGACCTTTCAAACGAGATTTCAGGGGTTACCTATATATCCAAGTAGTGTTCCCCACGAATTCACAAGTTTGAATTTAGGTTTATATCCCGAATAAATCTACTAAATGTGCAAAAACCTATCGACACGTCATCAGTAAGATTGTTTAACTCTTTTATACTTTACAAATCTTTAGCGTACTGTAACCGTCTACTGATGTACTATCATTTCCTCTTTTTACGCAAAAACTCAAAATTTTGAATTTTATCATGTTTTTGGCTTTTTCAAATGTTTTTGGATTTTCTAACAATATTTCTCCCCCTAAAATGCAAAATCATTTAAAGAAAAATTTGACAACCAACACTGATAGCTTTGTCTCGCCATCCATTTTCTGCTTCAAGTGCTCTGATTTGCAGAAAATATAACGTACCCCCATGATTTACAACCCATTGATCTTAACAGTTTGAAAACCGTTTTTCAATCTGATGAAAGTAATCATGTTTGTTCAGCCGTGAGGGTTTCGGCGTTTTCAATCAGAACTCCCCCTTACAACAAACTATTTTCCCATAATGATTTCAAAACACTTAAGTTTGTTTTAATCAGAATGGTTTTTCCGGAAAAATTAGTTTGTCTATCCATCTCTTGTGGATTCGGGGTTATCACATCACCTTGTTCTCTTTTAACCAATTTGCACAAATTTTAACAATAAAAGATCAAACACCACAATCACTTGTAGAAAATCAAGTACAACTTAATGTCCTTGATTGACCACTAGTAACACGAAATATCACAGTTACCATCCTGTGAATTTCTCAAGAATGATGCCGATACCTGCTTCACACTTTCCAACCTGGAAGCTCCGGCAAGTCAGAAATTCAACTAACAGATTTTGACACCCAAGCCTGACTAGCCTTAGGTGTGTTTTGAGCATTTCTCTTTTCTTCATAAAATTCTTTTGCCCCTTTTACCTTACCATCAGCCATCTTACTAAAAATATGTTCAACATTGCTATTAAACATTTTTCTAGTTTCAACACCTTTTGATTTTAGGTTTGCGGCTTGTAATGGTGGAAAGTTCTCATCATTCATTAATGGAACTGTCTCTTCCTTTTTTACCTCAACTTGTGGCTCCTCTGATTTTGTGGAATCAGATTCATTGCCCGAACTTGGCTTGTCTGACTTGGATGAGCCAGATTCATCGCCAATGACTTTCTTCTTTTTCCTTTTGTTTGTCTTCAGATTTGTATCTGAAGAATTCGATTTGCTTGGCTTTGCAGTCGAGTGAATCGATTTATCAGAACTCTTATTCGACCCAACTGGTGAACCTGAAGACAAAATTTTCTCCAAATACTCTCTCGCCTTCTTCCTTTTCTTTCGCAGTCTGTCTTTCTGCCCCTGTGAAAGTTTAACTTTCTTTTCTTGAATTGTCTGATCCTGAACTTTAGGTTTTAGAACCTTCTGTTCATGGGGCTTGACGTTGACTGGCTTTTTTACCATTCTTTGAGATTCAACCCTCGATCTTCCCATAGATCTCCTTGGGCAATCTCTAGCAATGTGACCTTTGATCTGGCAGTTATAGCATCTTCTTGTTTCATAATTCCAATTTTGGCAGTTAACAGCAATGTGTCCTCTCACACCACAAGTGTAGCACACTTTGTTATCGTACCATCTACCATCTTCAAACCACATATTCAGATCATAACATTGTTTAGATTTGTGGTAATCATAACTCCTCCTGTAAGCATGATTTGTCCTTTGAGCACTGTGGTCAAACCTGCACCACTTATTACCAACATTTTGTGAGTTTTTATTTACAATTTTTTGTAATTTTTGATAATGATTGGATGACTTATCTGATGAGCTTTTATTTTCAATTTTAGGATTTTTCAAATTTTTATCTTTTTGTTTCTGTTCTACACTCTTCTTAACAGGTTTTTGTTTAGAACATTCACCTGTTTCAGTAGATTGCAAAACAGTATTTTTAAATTTTTCTTGTAAATCTAAAAATATTTTTCTTTTCTTTTCTTTTTCATCATCAGATATTTCATCATAATCTTCAATTTTGACTTTGTCAAAATTTGTGACATTGTCACTTATTGGAACTGAATTGATCGGTTTTGGACACTCATATGGTGCCAAAGTCACAAAACCTTTCAATTTATTCTCTAACTCAGAAATTTTGTTCCGAGCAATTTCAGCTTCATTTTCAAGTCGAATAATTTTCTGAAGATGAGAATTTATTTCAATCTGTTTTTCAAGATTATTGTTAAAAAATAACAGACTTTTCATCTTCTAAAACTTTCATTTGACTTTGAAAATCTTTTTCAATTTTTACTTTTTCATTTTCAACAACATTTTCTTTTTCTTTAAAATTTTTAATTTCCAATGTCAAACTGTCCAAACCACTCAACAGTTTGACATTTTCCGACATCAATTTTTCACAATTTTCTCTCATTTCAAGAATCTGTTTATCATCAGATTCTTTCTCATCCTTCAAGCTTTTGATTTCCAATGTTAAACTTTCTACATTCTTCAGAAGTTTGACATTGTCTGTTTCTGATTTTTCGCATTTCGAGCATTTTCCATTCATCTTTCCATCATCAACTTCTTTCTTTGTTTCCATCTTGTATGTTCCTGCACAGAAAATTTTAACAAAATCAAGAGGATTCATATTTTCATCAATATAACAACCCCTCTTAATATCGTATCTCATAACATTTTTTGCTGCAAGACACACAGTGATTCGTTTTCTCATTTCAATGATCACATCCAAATCTATCTTTCCTAAATCCTCTTTTATTTCATCTATCAAATTCTTCTTTTTCTTTTCATTTTCATAATTGTGTGTTTTAATTTTATCGATGAATTCTCTTAAACTCAAATTTGAGAATCTATAATCCTTTTTCAGGTTAATCAAGAATTCATTCCATTCAGCCGGTAATACATCTGCAAATTTTGATATCTGTTCAGCATCTGACATTCTTATATCATTCGTTTTTAAATTTGCAAGTAATTGATCATACCGTGTTACCAACTCATTCAACGGTTCATGTTTCTTGCAACAAAAATTTTCAAGTCTATTAACCCAAACATGCTTATTCCCATTTTCTCTCGCGTTAAACCAAAATCTATTATACCAATTATTCAATCTTTCAAGATTATCATTTTCCTTTTCGTCAAACATTTTAACCACACTTTCTTCGTTAAATGACATGATTCAAAAATTGTTGTTAGTTCAAAGTCTACAATGTTTCAACTTCTTAGTATTTGCACCTTGTAAATCTCCTCGAATCACCTGCAAAAACAACAAAACACTTAGAAAATTTTTCAAAGTTTTGAAAAATTCAGCAAGTTCAAACGAAATTCTTTGAAGTGTTAACAGTCACAAGCGAAATCAATACTTAAGTCTGTTCAAGCGAAATTACATGTTAGACTGTTGTACGACCTTAAACCGTCAGTAAAAGTAGTTCATCTTCATGTGTAAAGGCGGAATCAATGCACATAAAGTCATAACAGCTTTAATCCTTTTAATCTTTCTTTTCTGATTAATTTGAGTGCTTGTACAAGGTTTTCTGATACAAATCCGTCAGCACTTCGTGTTCCATACAATGACCTCTCTCTCAAAATCTATCTATCAAATGAACACACAAGCCTATTTATAGGATGAAGATTTCGCTTGAGCATGCTTGAAGCGAAATCATCATGTTGTTGATTTCGCTTGAAGATGTTTCAAGCGAAATCTTCAAGTTTAACCATACAAACCCTAAATGAACTCTATTGTGTGATCATTCTAACAATTTAGACACAAGACCTAATGCAGACGAAGTCAACAGACATTCCATGCACTAACAAACTCCCCCTTGGATGTTGACGAAGTCTTCAGCTCCTGAGTCTTCAGTCTTGGTCTTTTCTCCAACTCTATGTCTTCTCATTAAAAATACTTTATCTTCACAGGTTTAGGATCACAACCTGACTCCATCTTCAAACTCCCTTTTGACTGTTGATCCAGACTCCCTTTTTTCATTGACTCCCCCTCTCGATATGCTAGAATCTGAGATGTCTGGTTCAAGCTTTGTCATTTAGCTGCCGTTGGGAATACTGAAGTCCAAACTTGTTTAACCTGCACATCCTCTACCACAATATAAGTTTCACAAATTTATAACCATTGAATTTAAAAACTTACTGGTAGACAATATTCATCCATCAAACATACTAGTTACATCAAGTTCAAATAAATGACCTTGATTAACTAACTCCTCAAACTTTCAAAAATATTTGTATATGACATTCAAAGTTTTCAACAAACTCTTCCAATCCAATTCATCATGTTTAGCACTTGGAATTTGGAATATCAGCTCTTCAACATCAGTTGTCGAAAATCTTTTTGAATTTTGATTTTAAAGAAATACAGTAAACAAATATATACAAACAATATTTTTGTGAGTTCGTGTAAGAGGATCATATCAGTTCATGAAACAAATCACTAGCACCATTAAGCCTTTGACATTTTAAGTTCTAAACGATTCACTTAGATTGACGATATGTTTGTCCTCTTAAGCTCAATCTAAAAACTTTCGAAATGCTTACCGATACGTTAAGGTATATTAATTTTTCACTAAATTCTTATGGACCCCACAATCTCAGCATATCCCCTCATCATGTAATACACTGACTCAAGTAATGCCTTTAAACTTTCATCAACTGTGATTTGTGCGAAAATAACGCAGAATGTTTAAACATTAACAATCAGGTCGATACTTCCGTATACGCAGAGAAAGTCCAATGTTTAAACAAAATAAGAAAATAAAACAAGTTGAAGTTGTTTAGGCTTTAACCACCAGGTCGATACTCCCGTATACGCAGAGGTGATCCAAAGCTTAAACGAAACACCAAAGAAAATAAAGCAGAACGTTTAGGCAACAACATCCAGGTCGATACTCACGTATACGCAGAGGATGTCCGATGCTTAAACAAAATAAAGAAATAAAACAAGTTTAAATCTTTGCAAAATAAAATGCACAATCACAGCGACTTTTCAGCAAAGTTGTGAAAGTTCACAAACTTAACCAGTTTTATGTCTTTCGACAATCAGCGATTACTGAGTAGGCACACAGTCAAGAAGGACAAAACTAAGTACTATGCTTTCAACCGTGTTTCCCACTAGAACTAGGCTTTTTCATTTAAGTTTGTATCGTTATCGCAAATCTACTAGTCTAGCTGAGCCTATTGTCACATCTTTAGTGAGACCGCTTATCACATTTGACATTTCATATCCTTAGCATGCTGTGATAGTTCACTGATTTACTATCATTTCCTCTTTTTCACAACAAAACTCATTTTTGCTTTTTCAATGTTTTTTGAAATTTTCAAATTTTCTATTTTTTTTTTTAAATTTCTCCCCCTAAAATCAAAATATGTTTCAATTTTGATTTTCTGAGAAAATTTGAAAACAAACTATACAAGAAACTTGACAACATGATATCAAATCACTTCAATTCGCCATTCACTCGGCATAAACAATCAGAACTCCCCCTGACAACAAACTATTTTCCCATTTAGATTTCAAAACACTTAAGTTTATTTTAATCAAATGGTTTTTCCGGAAAATTAGTTTTGTGTGTCATTTCACAAACTCGGGGTTTCATCACATTGTTCTTTTTCAATCATTTTAAAGAATTAACAATTAAGACCCATGTCAATAACAAACACTAGTAGAAAATCAAGTACAACTTAATGTCCCTGATTTACCACTTGTAAATCGAAATATCACAGTTACCAACCTGTGAATTTCTCAAGAAATGTGCCGATTCATGTTCCACGCTTACCAACCTGGGAACTCCGGCAAGTCAGGTTTTTCATTTGAAAAGATCTACCCAAGCCTGACCAGCCTTGGGTTTGACAGTTTTTACCTCAACAGATGGCTCTTCTGGTTTTAACAAACCAAAATCATTGCCTGAACATGGCTTATCTGACTTTGAAATATCAGATTCATCGCCAACATGTGGCTCCTTTGTTTTTGAAGAAACAAATTCATCGCCAACCTTCATTGGTACCCAATGCTTACTAGATCTAGGTTTTCCTTTTTTATTAGGCTGTGAAATGAATAAACTTTCACAGTCTCTTTTATATTCAAAAACCTTGATCAATATTTTGTCAGAAAAATTAACTTTCTTTGATTGGTTATCATTTTGATTAGTTAATTTTTCTTTCTTTAACTCCCTTTTTGCTTTCCCATTTGTCCTCAGATGTGTATCTGATGAATTTGTTTTGCTTGCCTTTGCAGTTGGGAAAAGCAATTCATCAGAACTTTTTCTCGGATTACCAGTTTTATCCGAGGACAAAATTTTCTCGAGATACTCTCTCGCCTTCTTCCTTTTCTTTCGCAGTCTGTCTTTCTGCCCCTGAGAAAGTTTTACTTTTGCTTCCTGAACTTTAGGTTCTTGAACCTTCTGTTCTTTGGGCTTGACATTGACTGTCTTCTTTGCCGTTCTTTGAGATTCAACCCTCGATCTTCCCATCGATCTCCTTGGGCAATCTCTAGCAATGTGGCCTCTGATGTGGCATTCATAGCATCTTCTTGTTTCGATTCTCTGTCTTTGGCAGTTAACAGCAATGTGTCCTTGATAACCGCATCTATAACACATTCTGTTATCATACCATGAACCACCTTCAGTCCAAACATTCAAGTCATAGCACTGTTTGGCTCTGTGGTAATCGTCACTCCTCCTGAAAGCTGGATTTGGCCTTTGAGCTCTGTGGTCCGACCTGCACCACTCATTACCAACTATTTTTGAGTTTTGATTTTTAAATTTTTGTAATTTTTCAAAACGATTGGATGACTTATCCGATTGTTTCTGTTCTGCATTCTTCTTTATAGGTTTTTGCGTTGAGCATTCACCTTTCTCAGTAGAATGTAAAACAGTATTTTTAAACATTTCATTTAATTTCAAAGATGTTTTTCTTTTCTCTTCTTTTTCATCATCAGATATTTCATCACAATCTTCAATTTTGACTTTGACTTTGTCAAAATTTGTGACATTTTCACTTATAGGAACGGAATTGATAGGTTTTGGACAAACATGTGATGTAGAATTCACAAAACCTTTCAATTTAACTTCAAGCTCTTTGATTTTCATCTGAGCTTTTTCAGCTTCTTTTTCAAGCTGAATGATTTTAGCAAGATGAGAATTGATTTCAATTTGTTTTTGAAGATTATCTTTACCAAAAATATCTCTCTCATCTTCTAAAATCTTGATTTGATTTTGAAAATCTTTTTCTTTTTCTTTCAAATCATTAATTTCCAATGTCAAACTGTCCAAACTACTCAACAGTTTGTCATTTTCTGACGTCAATTTCTCACACTTTTCTCTCATTTCAAGAATCTGTTTATTATCAGATTCTTTCTCATCCTTCAAGCTTTTGATTTCCACTGTCAAATTCTCCACATCTTTCAAGAGTTTTAAATTTTCAGCTTCTGATTTTTCGCATTGTGAGCACACAACTTCACTTTTCGACGTTTCATCCATCTTTGATTCTTCATTCATTGTCATTCCTTCTTTAATCTTATTGATTAATTCACTAAACTCAACCAAACTCATATTTTCTGAATTTCTTTCAATTTCATCTAGTAACTCTTTCTTTTTCTTTTTCTCTTCTTCATCTCCCCACCATTTCTTCTGCCAATACTCATCCTCTTCTTTGTACTGCTGGATTATGGCTTCGATATCAAGCGTTTTGTCATCGATTGCAATATTTCCATATGGGTCAAGATAACACTCTCTTTTTGGATCCCATCTATTTGCTCTCCTTGCTTCCAGATAGATACCAGAAAGTCTGATAATTTTGGTTTCAGCAGTCATCTTCCGGTATTGATACTTTTGTTCCTCAGTACGATCGTCTTTCCACGGAATAGGTTCGGAATTTGCCATATTGTATGTTCCTGCAAACAAACAAATAAGCAAACACTTAGTAAAATTTTAAATTTTTTAAAAAAATTCAGCAACTTCAAGCAAAATACTTGAAATATATTCAGCTTCAAGCGAAATCAGTTAGCAAAACTGATTCAAGCGAAATTCTCTATTTCGCTTCAACAGAACAAGTTTCAAACCAATCAGTTTCAAGCGAAATCCTCTATTTCGCTTCAGGAAGATTTCAAGCGAAATCTACTATTTCGCTTCAGGAATCTGTTTCGCTTCAGGAATTTCAAGCGAAACCTACTATTTCGCTTCAGGAAGTATCTGTTTCGCTTCAGGAGTTTCAAGCGAACCAGTCCAAACAGTCAGATCTGAAGCGAAATCAACCTGTTATCTTCGAACACTTTCAAGCGAAACCTAGTTTTAAGTCATTTTTAATGAGTTTTAATCTGAATTTAAGTCCGAAACTTTGTAGGCTTTGTTAAAACTCAGTTTTACACGTTATACTCGAAAATTAGACCATTTCGACCGTTGAAACTTGTTCAGATCTGAAAAATGTAAAAAGAAATGAGTAGAAAGAAGATAATCCGCTGCTATGGTATGAACTCCTCGTCCTGAGCTCTGATACCACTTGTTGGACCGTTGTACGACCTTAAACCGTCAGTAAAAGTAGTTCATCTTCATGTGTAAAGGCGGAATCAATGCACATAAAGTCATAACAGCTTTAATCCTTTTAATCTTTCTTTTCTGATTAATTTGAGTGCTTGTACAAGGTTTTCTGATACAAATCCGTCAGCACTTCGTGTTCCATACAATGACCTCTCTCTCAAAATCTATCTATCAAATGAACACACAAGCCTATTTATAGGATGAAGATTTCGCTTGAGCATGCTTGAAGCGAAATCATCATGTTGTTGATTTCGCTTGAAGATGTTTCAAGCGAAATCTTCAAGTTTAACCATACAAACCCTAAATGAACTCTATTGTGTGATCATTCTAACAATTTAGACACAAGACCTAATGCAGACGAAGTCAACAGACATTCCATGCACTAACATTACACTATTACACTTCAAGCGAAATCTGATATTATAAAACTAACAGTTTCAAGCGAAACCCAGATGAACTATTTCGCTTCAATAGTTTCAAGCGAAATCTATGTCTTGTTCTGATTCAAGCGAAAACAACAATCAATGTATTTCGCTTCAACTGATTACAAGCGAAATCAAGTGAAAGCTTCTGATTTTCAAGCGAAATCAACTACTATTTACGAACTAACTCAAGCGAAATCCAGTTTTAAGTCATTTTTAACATGTTTTAATCAGAATTTTAGTCCGAATCTTTGTAGGCTTTGTTAAAACTATGTTTCACACGATATACTCGAAAATCAGACCATTTCATCCGTTGGAACTTGTTCAGATCTGAAAAATATAAAAAGAAATGAGTAGAAAATCGAAATTGTATTGTTGATTTTCGCTTGAAACATAGTTAATATCAGTTTTCGCTTGAAGTGTAATAGTGTAATTTCGCTTGAACAGACTTAAGTATTGATTTCGCTTGAGACTGTTAACACTTCAAAGAATTTCGTTTGAACTTGCTGAATTTTTCAAAACTTTGAAAAATTTTCTAAGTGTTTTGTTGTTTTTGCAGGTGATTCGAGGAGATTTACAAGGTGCAAATACTAAGAAGTTGAAACATTGTAGACTTTGAACTAACAACAATTTTTGAATCATGTCATTTAACGAAGAAAGTGTGATTAAAATGTTTGACGAAAAGGAAAATGATAATCTTGAAAGATTGAATAATTGGTATAATAGATTTTGGTTTAACGCGAGAGAAAATGGGAATAAGCATGTTTGGGTTAATAGACTTGAAATTTTTTGTTGCAAGAAACATGAACCGTTGAATGAGTTGGTAACACGGTATGATCAATTACTTGCAAATTTAAAAACGAATGATATAAGAATGTCAGATGCTGAACAGATATCAAAATTTGCAGATGTATTACCGGCTGAATGGAATGAATTCTTGATTAACCTGAAAAAGGATTATAGATTCTCAAATTTGAGTTTAAGAGAATTCATCGATAAAATTAAAACACACAATTATGAAAATGAAAAGAAAAAGAAGAATTTGATAGATGAAATAAAAGAGGATTTAGGAAAGATAGATTTGGATGTGATCATTGAAATGAGAAAACGAATCACTGTGTGTCTTGCAGCAAAAAATGTTATGAGATACGATATTAAGAGGGGTTGTTATATTGATGAAAATATGAATCCTATTGATTTTGTTAAAATTTTCTGTGCAGGAACATACAAGATGGAAACAAAGAAAGAATTTGATGATGGAAAGATGAATGGAAAATGCTCGAAATGCGAAAAATCAGAAACAGACAATGTCAAACTTCTGAAGAATGTAGAAAGTTTAACATTGGAAATCAAAAGCTTGAAGGATGAGAAAGAATCTGATGATAAACAGATTCTTGAAATGAGAGAAAATTGTGAAAAATTGATGTCGGAAAATGTCAAACTGTTGAGTGGTTTGGACAGTTTGACATTGGAAATTAAAAATTTTAAAGAAAAAGAAAATGTTGTTGAAAATGAAAAAGTAAAAATTGAAAAAGATTTTCAAAGTCAAATGAAAGTTTTAGAATATGAAAAGTCTGTTATTTTTAACAATAATCTTGAAAAACAGATTGAAATAAATTCTCATCTTCAGAAAATTATTCGACTTGAAAATGAAGCTGAAATTGCTCGGAACAAAATTTCTGAGTTAGAGAATAAATTGAAAGGTTTTGTGACTTTGGCACCATATGAGTGTCCAAAACCGATCAATTCAGTTCCAATAAGTGACAATGTCACAAATTTTGACAAAGTCAAAATTGAAGATTATGATGAAATATCTGATGATGAAAAAGAAAAGAAAAGAAAAATATTTTTAGATTTACAAGAAAAATTTAAAAATACTGTTTTGCAATCTACTGAAACAGGTGAATGTTCTAAACAAAAACCTGTTAAGAAGAGTGTAGAACATAAACAAAAAGATAAAAATTTGAAAAATCCTAAAATTGAAAATAAAAGCTCATCAGATAAGTCATCCAATCATTATCAAAAATTACAAAAATTTGTAAATAAAAACTCACAAAATGTTGGTAATAAGTGGTGCAGGTTTGACCACAGTGCTCAAAGGACAAATCATGCTTACAGGAGGAGTTATGATTACCACAAATCTAAACAATGTTATGATCTGAATATGTGGTTTGAAGATGGTAGATGGTACGATAACAAAGTGTGCTACACTTGTGGTGTGAGAGGACACATTGCTGTTAACTGCCAAAATTGGAATTATGAAACAAGAAGATGCTATAACTGCCAGATCAAAGGTCACATTGCTAGAGATTGCCCAAGGAGATCTATGGGAAGATCGAGGGTTGAATCTCAAAGAATGGTAAAAAAGCCAGTCAACGTCAAGCCCCATGAACAGAAGGTTCTAAAACCTAAAGTTCAGGATCAGACAATTCAAGAAAAGAAAGTTAAACTTTCACAGGGGCAGAAAGACAGACTGCGAAAGAAAAGGAAGAAGGCGAGAGAGTATTTGGAGAAGATTTTGTCTTCAGGTTCACCAGTTGGGTCGAATAAGAGTTCTGATAAATCGATTCACTCGACTGCAAAGCCAAGCAAATCGAATTCTTCAGATACAAATCTGAAGACAAACAAAAGGAAAAAGAAAGTGATTGGCAATGAATCTGGCTCGTTAAAGTCAGACAAGCCAAGTTCGGGCAATGAATCTGATTCCACAAAATCAGAGGAGCCACAAGTTGAGGTAAAAAAGGAAGAGACAGTTCCATTAATGAATGATGAGAACTTTCCACCATTACAAGCCGCAAACCTAAAATCAAAAGGTGTTGAAACTAGAAAAATGTTTAATAGCAATGTTGAACATATTTTTAGTAAGATGGCTGATGGTAAGGTAAAAGGGGCAAAAGAATTTTATGAAGAAAAGAGAAATGCTCAAAACACACCTAAGGCTAGTCAGGCTTGGGTGTCAAAATCTGTTAGTTGAATTTCTGACTTGCCGGAGCTTCCAGGTTGGAAAGTGTGAAGCAGGTATCGGCATCATTCTTGAGAAATTCACAGGATGGTAACTGTGATATTTCGTGTTACTAGTGGTCAATCAAGGACATTAAGTTGTACTTGATTTTCTATAAGTGATTGTGGTGTTTGATCTTTTATTGTTAAAATTTGTGCAAATTGGTTAAAAGAGAACAAGGTGATGTGATAACCCCGAATCCACAAGAGATGGATAAACAAACTAATTTTTCCGGAAAAACCATTCTGATTAAAACAAACTTAAGTGTTTTGAAATCATTATGGGAAAATAGTTTGTTGTAAGGGGGAGTTCTGATTGAAAATGCCGAAACTCTCACGGCTGAACAAACATGATTACTTTCATCAGATTGAAAAACGGTTTTCAAACTGTTAAGATCAATGGGTTGTAAATCATGGGGGTACGTTATATTTTCTGCAAATCAGAGCACTTGAAGCAGAAAATGGATGGCGAGACAAAGCTATCAGTGTTGGTTGTCAAATTTTTCTTTAAATGATTTTGCATTTTAGGGGGAGAAATATTGTTAGAAAATCCAAAAACATTTGAAAAATTTTGAAAAAGCCAAAAACATGATAAAATTCAAAAATTTGAGTTTTGCGTAAAAAGAGGAAATGATAGTACATCAGTAGACAGTTACAGTATGCTAAAGAAATGGAAAGTTTAAATGTGTTAAACGATCTCACTGTGGATGTGTCGGTAGATTTTTATACATTTAGTAAACTTTTTCGGGATATAAACATAAATTCAAACTTGCTTATTTCGTGGGGAACATTACTTGGATATATAGGTAACCCCTGAAATCTCGTTTGAAAGGTCTCTTAATCTGATATACTAGGTCTTTATACTCAATGATGTCTGGGGTATTATTCCGGGACTTCTGCTGAACGGTGGTTCTGACCTAGTCCCTGGCTAATACTTGCTGCAATGCTTGAAACACAGCATTAAACCCTCAGCATGCTGAAACAATAAAATTGATAAATGCTGCTGTTGTAAGCAAAAAGATCCTCTAAAGGGGACACACCGAAAAGTCGAAGCTGATATCTCTCTGCGTATACGGAAGTATCGACCTGAGATCCCTCGGCCCTCGCATACCTAATTTCTATACAGATATCATTGTAGTATACTCACCTGTAAGACTGATTATTGGGATTCTGGATACGGGAGTATATTCAAGAGGTGGGACACATGAATAGGTTTAAGTTCTTAATACACCTAATTCGTATCCTAAATCAGTTGAAATTTGTGTGAAAATTTAAGTGGATCAGTATATCGACAATCTAAGTGAATTGTTTAATACTTACTGTGAAATTAAGCTCAATGGTACGTGTGACTTGTCGAAAACTGATATGATCCTCTGTCGCATACTCAAACAAAAATATTGTCTGTAAATATGTTTGTACATATTCCTTTACTGCTTTATATTTTCAGAAAATACAAAAAGATTTTGATTTCTGCTTTATTTTCGACAACTGATGTCTGAGTCCTGAGTTTCAAAATCTAAGTAAGCTGATTGTGTTTCTGAGAATAAAACAAGTTCATTAATTTGAAACTTGAAATTTCTAAAATCAAAAACAGTTTGTGATATCTCCAAGGTCATTAGTTTGGACTTGGATGATAAACTGTGGGGGATTTGGATACTTATATTGTTATAGAGCTAGTTTCCAATACGATTTGATGAAACTGCCAAATTCATGAGAAGTGGTTTAGAAGGTTTGAATTGTTAGAGTACAATATTTGGAAGTTTTAAATGTTGTTACTTATAGTTGGATGAGTGATTGCAGGTTTCAGGAATTCTCACGGAAGCTAAATGTCAAAGCTTGAACCAGATACCTCAGATTCTAGCATATTGAGAGGGGGAGTCTGTGAAAGGGGGAGTCTGGATCAACAATCAAAGGGGAGTTTGAATATGGAGTCAGGTTGTGATCATAAACCTGTGAAGATAGAGTATTTATGATGTGAAGACAGAGAGTTAGAGAATGATAAAGACAAAGACTTGAAGCCAAAGACTTCATCAACATCCAAGGGGGAGTCTGTTGGTGCACTAAATGTCTGTTGATTACGTCATAATCAAGTCTTGTGTCTAGATTGTTTGAATGTACACACAACAGGGTATTAATTAGGGTTTGTTCATGTTTAACATGAAGATTTCGCTTGAAATCAGTTCAAGCGAAATCAACATCTGATGATTTAGCTTGAAACCAGTTCAAGCGAAATCAACAGGACATGATTTCGCTTCAAACCTTCTCAAGCGAAATCTACATGCTTATATATAGGGTTGTGGTCTTCATTTGTGTAACAGACTTGGATAATTGCTTGTGGAACGAAACTCTGTCAATTTGTAATCAGAAAGCAATAAAAGAGAAGAAATTAAAGAGAATAGCTGTTGTAACTTTGTGTGCATTGATTCCGCCTTTACACATGAAGATGAACGTCCTTGACTGACTTTTCGAGGTCGTAGAACGGTCCAACAAATATCAAAAACAAGACCTTCTTGAGACGTTGGTTCAGCATCGAGTTCAACTGAACCCATATCGTAGGAGAGTTTTCGTAACCTCGGCTTTCATCTTCGAATTCTTTAAAGTGTGTAAAACCTAAACTTTCTTGCAACGTTGGTTAACATCGACTCAGTCGGCCATACGTAAAAGGAAACTATTCGAGATTTTTCTTCCAAAATTCCTTTTGAATATCTAAAACGAACGCTTCTCGTAATGTTGGTTAATGATCGACTCAGTTAATTCTACGTCATGAGAAACCTTTTCAAGTCCTTTAAAATTGCAATCGAATCGAACTAACGAATTCTTCGCGACACGAGGTACTTTCGAACGCCAACTCGTGGGATATTACTTTTGTCGTTTACGTCGCCTTCTTGCTATCGCAATCGATCTCTCCTATTTGAAGCACTCTCGTTCATCAACTCGCGGTCAAATCACTCGCTGTAACGCTACTCGTACAAGACCAACTCTCAGAAGTCTACCTATTGGATTAATTTCGGGACGAAATTTCCTAAAGTAGGGGAGACTGTAACAACCCGCACTTTCGTGCGTTGTTACTACTCGATATACTCGTTACGCCTAGCACCAGAGATTCGGATCATAATGTAACTATATCGCATACATAGCTATTCAAAGGATAAATCGCATATTTTCGCAATACAATTATCACTACATCACATCACAAACACTAACACTCACGATGAAACTGAGTGAGGACCTATTCTACCCTCCTCGGTGGCCATGATGTGTCGAAACGCAGACAGTTAACGCTAACAAGGACTCTCGGGTGAGTGCTATAGCTCCAGTCGTCGTGACGATGACGACAATACGAGTGAATGGTACCCCGTCAGTCTTTGTGGCACAACACGCAATAACGTTCACGATGACATCAAGAAAGGACCTATACTACCCTCCTTGATGGCCGTGAAACATCGCTAATAATCGCATACTCGAATCGAACCGATTGTTAATTATCAAAACTTTGGAATATGGATACGTAAATACGACCCCTAGTGATATATATATATATGTATATATAATAATGATATAAAAAGCACGTACTCCAAAAACTATCGCAACGCTCGAAAAACGGAAACATTCACCGCGCCGGAGTGGCCATCCGGATGGACCGGCCATTCGAACGGATGGGCCATCCGAATGGATAGCCATCCGAACGAATTGCCATCCGACCCAAAACCACTCCAGCCTCCCTGTTGCCTATAAATAGCCTGTCACACCACTGTTCAAGTGATGTGACAGCTCCCACTCGACCAGACACGCTTCAAGGCCCTTTTCTCTCGATTCCTCGCGATTCGGGTAAGATTTCAACCTAGAAACTTGTACTTCTATGATCTACACTCGATTCTACATCATTCTGTCCTTCAAAACTCAAATTCTAACCGTGAAATCTACTGATTTGAGGTGTTTTAAGGTGATGTCACCAAGAGTTCATATGAACTTCAAGGTGTGACCTCATCTCACCATAAACGACTCAGATCTGGACGATTTCCACATGTTTTTGCAACAATCTCACCTAAAGATCTATGTGTCTAGTCAAGAACTGAACGATTTTGGGATTAAACATGAGAAACCGTCAAGAACGGCCAGATCTGATGGAACGGGGTGATTCCCGGCCGTTAGAACGGGTCGGAACTGATGAAATGTCATTGTTTAAAACGATACCGTAACATCTCAGTGAAACCACACGTACTTCTTCCGAAAACACACGAAAACAGTTGATCGGGACGCTAAAAACAGACGCGTTATCCGACCGGACAACATGTCATCCGAACGGACCACATGCCATCCGATCGGATAGCATGTCCTCCGACCGGATATCATGTCATTCGACCGGATATCATGTCATTCGACCGGATATCATGTCATTCGATCGAATAGCAATTCGACCCAAACAACAGTTATTCGACCGGATGGCAATTCGACCCAGTCAACAGTTATTCGACTGGATGGCAATTCGACCCAGTCAACAGTTATTCGACCGGATAGCAATTCGACCCAGTCAACACCTATCTGACCGGATAGCCTGTCATCCGACCGGATGATAGCCATCCGACCCAAACCAACATGTCATCCGAACGGATGGGCCCATCCGACCGGATGAGCATCGTCCGACCGGATGAGCATCGTCCGACCGGATGAGCATCGTCCGACCGGATAACCAACATTTGACGATATTCTCGCTTAATCGTACATCGTTTACTAAATCCTTCAATGATTAACGCAGATGTACTCATCACCGATCCAATCAAGTTGTATTCTCGCTAAACGCGCACTGTGAGTATACTTGAACCCTTTTTAATCGCATTTTGGGTGTAACATACGTTTCTAACAAATCAAACTTATCAATCGAATTATTCAATCAATAGAATTATCACTTGCGAATAACTGTTATGCATAGATATACGTGATGCTAGTTGCATATGTGCTTGGGCTTATACTCGCGACGTCCCACCACGACTAGTATAGTACTATTGCGCCCGACGGGGTCTAGTTTGCCATCGCATATTCGAGCATCGAGGACTTAGTTGGTAGTATCAGCTTTGTGAGTATATATGTCGTGTGTTACATTTATGCATGTGGAGATTCGCTACACTTTTAATCTATTACGCTATACCTATCAAACCCGTATACTAGCCAATACTTTTTTATTGACAAATATTTTAACGTATGTTGCAAGTTAGATCGCAGACTATGCCAAATCAAGCTAGGAGGTCTAGAAACTCAACTAAAATCTAGGTTGTCGGATTTGTATTGTTCGAGAGGACAAGAAATCTGTGATAACTTATGTGATTGTATTATTTGGTAGTATAGGATAACGAATGTATTAAATATTATCGCAATATAGTTGTTATGGATTCTCTTGAGCAATCTGATTCGCCTAGTTCCGCGCCCCGATGATTCCGCCATCGGTTGGGGGTGTGACAGGAAGGCTTGGGAACGGCGGCAGTCTTGGAGCTGGTAGGTTTTGATGTGACAGCTGGCTTGGGATTCACTTCTTGTTTGACTTGCATGGGACCGAAATAGCTATCCAGCTCCTCAAGGTCAAAGACTTCAAGATTTTTGACTGGTGCTGGACAAAGGGAAGAAATACTAAGTCTTTATATACTGTTAAAATATAATCAGTTTAATATATGAGAATAACTTGTAAAACTAAACTTACCAGACATATCAGAACTTGATTTTTGGCTTGAGCTTGTGAATAACAGGGAAAAAGTTCTTTCACTCTCCGGAAGCCGGTAGATCTCTTTCTGATTCAGCGCTTGGAGGGGCCAATTCCTTGAAATTTGCTACAAAAACATAAGATATATCAGGATGTCAGTTTAAGATATAGTCTCAGGATACGACTTGGGATATTCCTAAAACCCTAAATCCTATCAGAGGTCAACCATTTCCCGGGAAGGTCAACACCCTTGTCAATAGAATCTCTTTTCACGAAAAAGAATTTTCGTCTCCAATCATCCTCGTTTTTGTTTGCTTTGAGGATGAGGGGATCTTTGGAGGTGGAAAAGAGGAGAAATCGGCTGGAACTATGGGACCTTAAGCGATATGCAATCGGGAGATCCTAGATGCACAGGTCAGGCACATGACGAGACTTTATCTGGACCAGGGTAACCAAGATTCGCCAAACCATAGGCATGGTCTGGGCATAGCCAAGACCGGTGAGTTCAAAAAAGCGAGAGATGAAGGCCGGGAAAGGATATCGGAGCCCTATCGAGAAAGGGTAGGCCAAGAAGCATACCCACTCGTCGGAATACACGTCCGATCGAACCTCTCGGTCGAACGGACATATAACCGCTCTGGCGGGGAAAGCACCGGAGGCTTTCAGGGCCGTGATATCGGCATTATCAAACGAACAGATATCCTTTGAGGGTTCTTTGAGGGGGTTTTGCTCATTAAAGGTGGGTACAGAATCGGCAGTTTGGGATCTGGTTCGGTTGGCCATGGTGGAATTTTGCAAAGGAAACAGTGAAGAAAGGAGAAGAAGAATACCTGAAAATTACTCGGAATATTGTGATCAATATGCATAAAATCTGAGTAGATATAGGCTGAAAATAGGGGGTATTGAGTAAAATTCGCGTGGGAAGTTGCAGCAAGTCATTTCAAGCGTCCAACCATCATAATTGCCTCGATCCAAGTGATAAGTTCTAAAATATATCCGTTTGAATTCCAACAGATATATTTTGGGGACAATTGTTATGGGTGGTTTTCTGAACCTATATCCCGAATTATATCCTGACTATGATACTTGTGTTTGTGACCAGGATACCGGATCAGGATATTGGTAACATCCTGATGCAGTATCCTGGTACTTACTAATTGTTCACGTGCAGATTAGGATGGCAAGCATATAACGTTCGAATGGACTAGTTCTCCTAAAGACTTGGACTAATCAGTTGAAAAGGGAACGTTGAAGCCGGAAGAAAAGGTCTACAACGTTCAAGAAGGGAATATTTGCAGCATCCCGGTTTTGTAGGATGGTTTGTTATCTTTATTTTACTATAAAAAGGAATGTACGGATCGATAGACACACACAATTTTTCACACAATTTTGCTCTCTACAAGCTGCAATCACTCATAATCACCAACACTCACACTTGAAATTCATTGTAACACTTAGCTGATCCGTACAATATCCTACACTGTATCCTGAAATTTGAAGTAATAAGAAGAACAAGCCAGCTGCGATTGTCAGCTCCCGAGGTTTTGTGCCGGTGGTCTAGATTGATCAAGGGCTTTCCTCGTACATCTCGTGTCACCCTTTACTTTTTTGCTCATTGTTTGTTTATTGATATAGCTCGATATCCTAAGCTATATCCTTAAACCTATTTTTGCAATCAACCAAACCAGAATATTTTATACACACATTGTTAGCACACTACCTCACAAAACTAATTTGATCACTTAATTGCTTAGGTAATTTTTGACCAAAACAGTATTCTGCACCACCTTGATATTCTTAGGACAATTAGAATCTTGATGGCCAAACACTTTACATGTATCACATCTAGGAGGCCGCCATTCGTATTCCACTTTCATAGTTTCTTTTACATAACCTTCACCCTCTACCACCGGGAAAGCGATTTTTAATTCCTCCTTTAGCTCCTCTTCTGCTGAAGTTCAATTAGAGCATGAGCAAAATTGCTCCTCCCCATGAATCTGAACACATTTGTGACGTATAGGAATCAAGCATCTTCGGGGTACCCAACTTAGTTGCTAACATACTCAGACCATCATCTGAATAGGCTGCTAAGGGAACATTATGAATTTTAATCCATACTGCCACCTTCTTTATATCATCTTTTTTCAAAATTGTAGTTGGAGTCCAAGCATTTAACAAGAAAGGAGTATTCCTAATCAGCCATGGGCCACCCTCCAAAACCTCCTTCATCGCTTTTTCATCAGAAAACTTGAAAAAGAAAAAGCCATTCGCGTACATCATTGATTTTTGTAAGCCATAATTCACCCAGTTCTTTCTAGCAAAATACTCAACGACCGGAAATGCAAGTCTCTTCCCTAAGAAATAACCATATAACGTGTTTGCATACTTATCCTGGACCGTTCTAACAGCCTCCATAGGAAGAACAATATCGACATCATCCAACACCTCATCAGATTTAAGAATTCTGAAATTAATAGGTTTAAACGTCTTACTTAATTTCAGCTTATCTGCATATGACACACCCGCATGCATCCCTCCATTAGAGCCATTAGTATCCTTGTTGTTGATATTAATATTCTGAGAACGATGAGCATTAACAATATTATAAACAACTCCACCCACCTGATCATGTTGAGCATTATCTACTTCCATTGGAACAGTGATCTTTTCCAATTCATCAATGACGTTGATTAACCTAGGTTCAGATTGAGCTGATTGAGATTGAGATGTTTGAATAGTACCTTGCCGTGGCATGAAAGGGTTCGCTAAACTCTGAAAAGAACCTGTAGATTTCAGACGCACATCTGGCAGATAACCAGCAGCTTTTTTACGATCATCCATTCAAGAAACTTCAACTCTCTCCGTTAACAAAAAGACAACCAACCATGCAAAACAGAATCCAAAAAAAACAGAAGACCAGACGACGCAACGAACAAGAAAACCCTAACCTAGCTAAAACCCTAGCCCATGCTTCTTACAAGATCGTATAGAGATATCGGTAAATCTAGGTTTCTGCCCAACCAGAAGGACCGACAAACCAAGAAATCTATACAATATGCTCGAACACACAAGATCAAGGCGGCAATTGGGAAAAAAAACAAACAGGAAACCCTAGTTTCAAATCGATCACTATTGCTAACAGGTTCGTATTAGATGTTTGATGAATCAAAGCTCTAATAACAGACTGTTATACAAAAGATCACGAAGAAAAAGCTAAGGTTGCATGAGGAACAGAAATCGCCTGGCTAGGGAAGTCTACAAATATTTCGACAAACATCATAGACCTTAGACACATCCATATGAGACTCCAAAATCGCACAAACATTGAGATGATTTTCATTCACAACTTCCTGAACCTCTTTCTTTGCATCATCACGGCCTCTAAACACCGTGGCAAGCTTTAATGGCTTTAGATCATGAATTTATATCTCATGTTATTAACCAATGATAGCAAGTTCTCATTATCGAGATAAGTAACACCAAACATCCAGGAATTAATTTCTCTCAGATAAGCTATGCTTCATCATCGAGCCAAGCAACAACTCTTTCAAACCAATTATCATACGTTTTGCCACATCGCTTGGTGGCTTACCTCAACTAATAAACTCTTTCAAACTTCTCCAACATATTCATTTAACAATCATAATTTGTTTACTTGCACGGCAAATAAATAGAAAAAAGTACACACAAACTCTTCTCTAATTATAACTAAATCTCTCATCAATCATCAATGTATGCAACACAACATAAGCCACAATGTAATATATCCCAACCCTTGACTGCAGACATGCCTCTTCTATATTTTCTATGACTTTTAAAACTTCGAAACCGATAAAGAATTAAATCGATGCGAACAGACACGACACGACAAGCACGGTTACGTTCGAAAAAACCTGTAGCAAATTTTATAACCTAACGCCCTAGGTTAGACATTAAGATAAAAAAAAAATTAAGCATATAAAGATAAAATCTGAATAGAAACACATACACACACTATAACTAACCAAACACCTTTATCCGGATGAAATGAGCTACTGGAAGCTTCGCGTTCCGATTTGCTACCTAACAACTCCACACGACTAAGTCCACCACCTCCACTGCAACCAGGAGATCTCATAATCTTTGTAACAACAACAACTGGAAGCGGTTACCCTACTGCATCCATCGATTTCACCACAGCTAAATCAAAAACATCGTTAATGCTTCCGATTAGGGCCGCAAAAGACGGATGCCTTCGCCAGAAGCGGGATCGTGTAGATTAGGGTTTCAACTTTCAAACCCCCATGAAGTTCTGACGAATAAAACGTCGTCGACACCCTCTGCCACGATCACCGGCCGATTGTGACAACCATCTGAACTAAACCCCTACAAGTACCACCAACAATGGTGCACCGCCACCACAGTATGGTTGGAGGGGTTGATGGAAGAAAGGGTGAAATACAGAGAGATTGAAGAGAGAGCATGAAGAAATGTTGTGAAAAGGGTTAAATAAACCCTCAGTACAGAGAAGAAAACCCACTCAACATGTGGCTAATACACAAACCCAGTCAACACGTGGCCTAAACGTTAATAATCAGCAGGTATTAAAAACCCAAAATGCCCCCAAGGAAAAACAAAATACCAAAAATGCCATATAACACTATTCATTCCCTTTGCCTATTATCAGATATTAATTGATTACTTCCCCGACCTCGTGTCAGCTAAACAGATGTGTCCCAAGTCGCGTGGGAGGTCAAGGCTAGTGGCGGAACCAGAAACTTTTAACCGAGGGTCAGTATTGATCCAAACAAATAAATGTAAATAATAAATTATCTATATTTTTTGATGCTCTCTTGCCTAATGGCATCATGCGTTTATCACGGAGTTTAGAAGTAAATAATAAAGGGGTATTCACCTATTTAAAAAATTAACTAAACGCTAAAGAAAAAAAAACTTGAAAATTTAAAGCTGAAAGTGAACAAGTAAAAAAAATAAATTAATTAAATGAAAAAAAAACTTAAGAAAATTTACAGCTAAATTAAATAAGCATATATATAAAAATAAATTAAGTGTTTCGATTGAAAAAAAAAATAATTATTAATAGTAAATAACAAAATAAAGTAGAAAAGGTTAATGTCAATCGTGGTTCAGTGGTCGACTTGTTTTCCATAGGTTGAACTTAAAAACGAACAAAATTTAAAGTAACATAGTTATAAAGTACCAAAATGCCCCTGTCTTTTTCACACGACTTTGATATCTTCCGCACAGGTTTTTCTGCAAATCCTTGGTAAAAGATATTCCAACGAACATTGTTTTTTCATTTTTCTTCTTTCACTACATGTATTCTTTGCTTTAAGCACTTTTACCAAAATTTTGAAGGGTCAAACAACCAAGATCTACTGGCTGGATGATATATCCTCTATAAGTAAAACTTGGGTGGTCGGGGGGTCAACGGACCCTCCTGACCCTCGTATAGTTCCGCCCATAGACCAAGACGAGATCAGTTTTGACACTTAGCTCCTATGGCAATGGACCTATCTTCCTTGACCTTGTGTCGAGTACTCAGATTATGCCTAGAGTCGCGCAGAGGTAAGAAGCGCAGGTAAACATCGGACAAGTACAAAAGGTACAAATGACAGAGCAATTAAGCGTCCAACAGGTTGTACCTGATCGTGCCACACGATGGACAATCGTACAGGAGACAAAAAGGTACACAAGGACGTATGCATAGCACCAATCAGCGTGCGCCGACCATTGCTCCACGATCTCCACTCAGCTGCTGATAACAGACCGGACAACAAGGACAGAGGTCAGGACACGTGGATCCATTCAGCGTGCGCCGGCTACCCTCTCGCCAAGAATCACTAGCGGTCGTGGCAGAGGGGACAGAATGGATATTTCTTGTTGTCGTCTACAGGCCCAAGGCCCATCAGCCCATCTCCTTCACAAACCACCTCGGCTACAAATAGTGAACTTCACCTCCAGGTTTAAGGATCGCTCTCTTGCTCTCTCACTTTATATACACACTATTATCCTCAAAACTGATACTTATTCTCACGCCGGAGGGTGGTTACAAGGAGAACCCCCCGATTCTCCTCCTTGTAACGAGCTTATGGTGTGTTGATTGTTTTGGAAGAACTTCATAGCTGTTTGGACGAGAAGAAAGAAGATTAACCTTTATTTGTCGAGGCACAAACCACAAACTAATCACCAGATTAGTTTGGTGTTTCTTCATAAATGAATATGACTTAAGTTAAAGCAACGACCTTGTTAAATGTGGAAGAACTTTCTAAACTCATTTGTAATCTAGTATGCACATACTTGGCTATTCTACTGTTACATGTATATGAGAGAGAAGTTATATAACTCTTTCAAGTATGTTCGCGTGCATAGTAGACTTGAGGGGGATTAATGTGGGAGGAGATACAATAGAAAGTTAATTTGGCTAGGAAGGCTAGGAAGTGATCTTGACCATCCATTAAGTTAATCAAGGGCTAAGATTAAATCAGGGAAATTGAAAGTAAGAAAAGAGGCGCGTGACTTTTTTCAGGGGCATTCTAGTCAAGTAAGCCAATAGTTTCTCTCTCCTCCAATTTCCCCCCATTTTTTAAACGTTAATAACTCTTTCATACGACATTATTTTTTTATAAAAATTGCACCAAAAAAACGAGCGTTTTTTTATCTTTAAAACGAGTATACTATTGCTATATTTTGAAAAAAAAAATTAAAACCCAGTTGCGTAAAACGCAATAGAAAAACCCCCAGTATTGTAAAACGCAATGAAAAAAAAACCTAAAAAATGACATTTTTCTAAAACGCAATGCACCAAAAACACAAAGAAATGACTTATTTGTAAAACGCAATGGCCAGAAAACACAAAGAAATGTTTTATTTCTAAAACGCAATAGCCTAAAAACTCAAAAGAAAATGTACTTTATAAAACGCAATGGACTAAAAACCCATAAAATGTGTTTTACCTAAAACGCAATGCACCAAAACACATAAAAATGTGTTTTACCTAAAACGCAATGCACAAAAAACACAAAGAAATGTCTTATTTGTAAAACGCAATGGCCAGAAAACACTTAAAAATTACTCATTCTAAAACGCAATGGACTGAAAACACCTAAAAATATGTTCTACCTAAAACGCAATGACTAAAAACACTTCAAAAATGTGTTTTACCTAAAACGCAATAACTAAAAACACTTAAAAATGTGTTTTTTCTAAAACGCAATAGCTAGAAAACACATAAAACTCTCTTATTTCTAAAACGCAATGGACACATAAAACTGTCTGAGAACTGTCTGTGAATTGTCTGTGAACTGTCTGAATTGTCTACGAATTACTGTCTTCGAAATGAGCCAATTTCTGGAAAATTAATTTTTCTGATGCGTTTTTAGTACAGCAATTTAATCGAAAAAAGCCAGGGGCTCTGCCCCTTGGACCCCGCCAGGGGCTGCCGCCCCTGGGACCCCGCTACCGGGGGCTGCCGCCCCCGGACCCCCGCCAAGATCGTAAAACGCAATGACTAAATCAAAAACCCAGTTTGTAAAAATGAAATTAAAGAATTTGTTACCTGGATCGAAGTGATTTCTTCAACAATTGACGAATTTTGAATGATTGAAACACTTATCAGCTCTCGAATCGAACGAATCGAGTAATTATCTTCAAAATCACCCGAAAAAACGAGATTTTGTATGAATTTAAACTGGGTTTTCTTCAAAAAAGATGAAGAACACGTTGATCGGGTGTTTGAATCATTGATTGGTGATGAAAATCGCACTATAATGTAGTGATTATTGAGATAGAAAGTGAAGAAATGGTTGAAGATGGTGGGTTTTGAAAATGGTGGGTTTTGAAGTTACTGGGTTTTGAAAATGAAGAAGAAAGGGTTGGATTGACTAAAATACCCTTTTTCTTTATTTTAATTGTTGCCACATGTCATCCCCTTATTGCTTCCTATCCTTCCTAGCAAAATTAATCTTCCTATTTGATCTTTACCCGGATTAATGTTTTCTTAAGATTTAGAAGGGCCAGCAACCACAAATGCATATTAAGGATGAGTGTGTGTTCCCTTACCCAAAGGCTAATATCACTTGCCACAAACATCTACAAATCACTAATTTCATCCTTCATCAAGATGGCGGCTAGTGAGGCATCAAAAAG
Source organism: Helianthus tuberosus (assembly GCA_030545235.1). Lineage (NCBI taxonomy): Eukaryota > Viridiplantae > Streptophyta > Magnoliopsida > Asterales > Asteraceae > Helianthus > Helianthus tuberosus. The sequence continues at coordinate 158,276 of JARYGA010060569.1, forward strand.
TTTAGGAACTTCTAACACACCTTTAATTAATTAATCGTTGAGGGACTCTGAAAGGATATACAAGAGTGACCAGAAACGCGCATTTAGGCACATTTCCACATACAATCAAAATTTATACCCGTCACAATAACCTAACATGTATCGAATTTCAAAATGAAGACTAGTTCCTGTTACCGAGAGAACTTCATTGCACATGTACGGAGAGGCCAATTCTTTCATTACAGAAAGTTGACATCCGTCTATTTGGTGTTGTTTGGGGAAAAAATGATTCACGGTTTTTGTTTACTGCGATGTGAAAAAAAAAGGGCTTTTAAATGGTCAATATAGACCTGAAATTTTTAAAAGCGAACTTGGTTTAACACCCACTCTTCTGTTTTCTTAATTCAGAGCTTGATTCTGATGCAAGTGTTTTTCAGAAAGCTTGATTAATTCTGATGTTGATGGTTTTGGGTATAGTAATTCATTGTTCATTTTCTGTCCAGCAACACTTATTTGCAAAACACAGACAAATGGATCTAAAACAAGAGCACAGCATAAATTATCTTCTCCCTAATCGTTATAATCCAGCTCCGTTCAAAACTGCTGCAATGTCGTCCACAATCAGAGCTATACAAACACCCTCACCCTCGCAAACTACAAACCTGTTCACAATTGATCAGTCATTTCAATTACACCTAGCAAAATGAGACCACCAAACAGTTTTTTTGTTCTGATTAAAAAAGACAACAAATTATCAACAATATATTTTTGGGGAAAGTTCCTGTACAGATACAGTTAACGTACTAAACGTACGAATAGCATGAAAAAGCAAAAAGCACACGGTGGCATTTTTGTAATTATCTGCTTGTAGGGTAATTACCAAAATTACTCTACAAAATGATACTGTAGAGTTATTTTGATCTCGTAGAGTAATTTTGTGAAATGTTCTTGTAGAGTAATTTTGTAAAATGTTCTTTTAGAGTAATTTTGGTCAAAAAACTATACCTAACCAAAAAAAAACCCCAGAAAACCTACCCCCCCCCCCCCCCCCCACACACACAAAAAAAAAACTAAACCCCCCACCCCCCAAAAACCTAAAAAAAAAATTACCCCCCACCCAAACTAAAAGCTAGAAACTAAACCATAAAGCTAAACCCCATAACTAAATGCTAACAAAATTACTCTACAAGATAAAAATTACTCTACAGGGTCATTTTACAAAATTACTCTACAAGATCAAAATTACTCTACAGGATCATTTGTAGAGTAATTTTGAATTGTATGTTGTTTGATAAACTTGCAGGGTAATTTTGATTCACTTGTAAAGTAATTTTGATGCAGAGTAATTTTGATACACTTGTAGAGTACAAGAACATTTGTAGAGTAATTTTGATAGTTACTGATAATTACGAAAATGCCACCGCGTTTTTTTGTCTTTTCCTTCGGTTCGTACGTTTTGTACGTTAAAGTTATTTGTATTTGATCTTTTGTCTATATTTTTATGGGTCAAGTAAATGGGTAAAAAACATCAAGATCAGGCACAAGAATGACTTACTCATAATCAAAACAGATATGGATGTTTAACACAATATCAAGAAGTTGGCCTCTGTTGCAACACCAAATCATCAGCAGAATAGTAATCTGCAATGAGGCGGTACATGTATGATGGATTATGCCCTCCCCTGCAAACATAGAGGATTTAGTGAACAACGGTGCATTACCATATATATAGATTGAAAAGTGAGCTTACGTGTCAGTAATAAATAGGCTGACGAGCTTTGGCGGCACATAATCGAAAGCAGGGTTGACAACATGAAGAAGAGGGGAACCGGTGCCAGTCCCAAAATCCATACAATCTGACATCTCCCCGAAGTCCAGCAACTCAGATGGGGACTTGAGCTCATTCAGTAACACCTCCGGATTATGAGGATACAGGGGGCATAACTGTCATATGCCCCAAAACAACAATTGTTACACTTTTTTCTTCTATTTTTTGTTTCCCATTAGGTGCTTTTGAACTCTCATCAAAAGATATTAATCATAACTTTAAAAACACAAAAACTAGGAGGCGTAGTTACCTTGTGAATGCCAGCAAGAACAACGAAAGGAACAGCGTGCCTCTGAGCTGCTAGTGCAACCATATTTAACCCGACAGGAGCTATCACTCCGCCATTTGCCATGACAGCATGAGCCCCAACTATCACCTACCACCATGACATTCCAAAATGAGTCCGAAACAAGGAAAGCAATTAAGTTGATGAGAAATCCACATACCATGTTCACACGTGAAATCATGGCGAATACAGCAGAATCAGTGATTACTGTAGTCTGTAGTCCCCTAGCAACCAGTTCCTTTGCAAGAGTATGTCCTTGATATCTACATAAGATAGAAACCGTCACTTGCTTATTAGGCAAGCTTGTAGAAGAAACGGAAAATAGCATCTCTCAAACAAAAAAGCAAACCTTGGAGCACCCTCTGCTACAAAAACCCTAAATGATCTTTTCTTCTCCTTAGCGGCACAAAGAAATTCAATCACAGTTCCCGAACTGCCTAAGGTCAATATAACCTCACTGCAGAAATCATTATTTTGACTAGTAAATAGCTTTTAACTTAGCAAGTGAAAATGAAATACGGGTGGAAGAGAAAAAGGGAAGCATTTTCACAGATTTTATTTATACTACAACTCTCCTGCATCAGGTTAAGGTACGTCAAACAGTCCAAAACTTTCTTCAATAACGGCTTATCCAAAAACAGACCCACAAGAAATCATTCATATGAGTCCTAAGCAGAATTTAGTGATTAAGGAGATGCAAATCCTTCACTTCTTGTAGAACAACAATACTTGTAAATGACCAGATAGTAACGACACATACTATACTACTAACTACATGTTTACTTGTAGTAGAAATAATAATGAAGGAATGAAAAAAATACTTATGGTGAATATGCTCCACGGCCTGCTCTGCTATCAGTTCATGACAGGTGGCGATATCCTGGATAAGCTCATTAACAGCCTCAATCACATTATGCTTTAGCTTTCGGCTCCTTGAATTTTTATCAGTAGCTGCATGCAAAAATAATTAAGTATATAAAACTGTCTGTCTGTAAACCAGCAAGAGAGAATATTTTTCAAACTAAACTAACATTTAGTCTTATCTTCAGAATCACCAGCGGAAGAGGAGGAGTGATGAAGAGCTGCTGCGGCTGCTGCAGAGTGAGGCGGAATGTCTTCAAGAAGAGTCTGCAAAGAAGGAGGCCTGAGAGTAGTTCTGGCAGCGGCGGCAGCAGCGGCGGCTGATACAAGTGGATTATCATCATCTTCATCATCATCACTCAAGCCTTGTAAGCTCAAGCCACCGATAGAAGCTGTTGTTAGTGAAACATCCTCCTCTCTGATGATATGTAGCACACGCCTCACAATATTTCCAACAGCAACTTCTGCAGAGTAGCTGTCAAAGTCCAAAGAGCAAGCAACTACAAACGTATAGGATGGGGGGAGGTGTGTGGACTCACCAACAGGATTGGCAGCCGTGAGTTGGTCTCCAATGGCCTTGATGGCGTGAATAAGAGCCCCAGCTTGGTTGATGTTGGGGAGCCTCTGCTGTGAAATCACCGACCGGAGAAGCTCCGCCGTCAGCTTCGCAGTGGCCTTCGACCCCTCAATTTTACTGCCCAAACAAACAAACACATACATTAATTAATCAATCAAAACTAATAATCCACAGGCACTCACCGCTTTTTAAGCTTGTTTAAGAAATCCGTAACTAGGGCATGTGTGTCCGGCATGATTGCTGCGTATGCATAAACCTCATGTGAGTTAGGGCAGACTACATACATACATACATATAATAATAAGGGCGGAGTGACGAATGTACCGGCAGTTGAAAACTAGGGCAACCCAGCGGAAGAGGAGGACGGGGACGATTTTGATGCAGCCAACCGCCTACTCGATTCTACTACAACTTACAATAAGCTAATAACTACTAGTTTTACTAATTTTAACATCATAATAACACAATTATTTTTTTTCTTTACATTATAAACAAAAACGTAAAATCTTATTCTCACATAGTGTATACGGGTCATATAAGGTTAAATGACCCGTACAGAATAAGATGAACTGAAGCCTTTGTCAGTTCACTTTATTCTATATAGGCCAGTATACACCATGTGAAAATAAATGTTGGTTGTATACAATGTATACGGTAGATTTATACAGGCCGTATAAGGTTATACGACCCGTATACATCGGATTTCCGTTTTTTTATGAGTTAATATTCACACATTAGGGTTTCGATTTCCTACTTTTTAAGATTCGCTACAAATTTGAGTCTGTAAATGCATTTAATTCCCTCACATCATTACAAATTGCCAAGACATGAAATAAGATCAAATTTACTTTGCAGTTGGTATGTGTTCAGGGCGAATATATCCATACATGCATTTAATTCACTCACATCATGTACAAATAGGTTTATTTTGTGAGGTTTTATCCGGAGTTTGTTGGGTTGTTTGCAGCTAGGGTTCAGAATGTTTGAAGTTTTATTATAAACTTTTTGTTGAAATGTATTATCTTTTGGGTCAAGTGAAGCAATGAATGGAGAAATATATTTTACTTATTTTATGTTTAATATATGAAGCATATTATATAAGTTTTAGATGGTGTTTGTAAGGTTTAATTGCCTTGTGTGACTTTGATTGACATTTTTCATTACCTTTTCACCCAGGCGGCACACCACTAGTAGTTTACTAGTCACCTTAACTCAAACTTTTCATCATCTCTTCCTCACCATTATCTTACAAAAAAAAACACCAAAGGAGGATCTCCGTCGTTATTATTCACTTACACCGGTACCTACGGAGGTTATGTGGGTTCACTCGTCGGGAAGGATTACTGCCGGTGGTATGTTCAGAGCAAAAGTTCCCATGGCGTCTAAACCCTTGAAACGGTGGCTATGGAAACAGTGGTCATGGAAACGAAGGCTATGGGAACGATGGTTATAGAAGCTATCAACGCGGGGATGGGTACAGAAACCACCAAGGGGATAATGGAATTGGTAACAACTACCAAGGCGGCAGGGGACCGGATAACTACCACCCACAACGGTTCTCCAATTCCAGATCAGCGTTGTTTATCACCCTTTATGAGCATTGGAAGCCCGACAAACAGTCTTGCAATTAGTCAACAGTCATTACTTCTTAATGTTTGTGCTATGTGCTTTTATATATGGTGTTACTTGATTTTAGTCAAATTTATGCACAGGAAAAAGCTTGCAGATGTGGTTTCTGTTGAAGAATTCTCTGAAAACCCTCATTACTACTCAAACCATGGCGTTTAAACCCTTGAATCCCAACGCTTCTCCTTACATTCCTCATCATCGATCCTTGTACGTTGTTTTTCAATTACCCCCATGATTTACAACACATTGATATTTACAGTTTGAAAACCGTTTTTCAATCTTGTGAAATTAATCATGTTTGTTCAGCCGTGAGGGTTTCGGCGTATTCAATCAACATATTTTTGAAATTTTTGAATTTTTTACAAAACAAAAACATATTTTTGGTTTTTCAATTTTTAGGGTTTATGAAATATTGTTTATTTATGTACAAAAAACAAACAAACTCCGTGTTTCAACCAACACAGGGTTCAGCAGCCTCCTCTTCCCGTTGTGCCAGGCTGTTCCGAATACCATTTTCACAATCTTCAGTTTTCTTGAGCACCTGCACATTCAGACTACTTGATTACTTGAACAATTTAGCCCAGGTCTGTTTGACCTTAGGCATTTCAACACAATATGCATCATTCAATTTCGGAAAATCTTTATCATCAAAGACTTTTTCAATTTTGACTTCAATTATTTCATCTTTTATCGAAGTCACTTGTTGCTTAACACTCCATGTTTGACCTTTCGGTGTACCTCTTTTATAAAAATGTGATTCTTTTTGAATATTTTGTTTTTGAACAACAACTTTTGGTTTCCAAAACTCTTGGGGTTTTGTCATATCAACGGATGTTTTCCAACTTTGTGTTGTTCTAACTCTGGGTGTGTGAGAATTCCAGGTCTGTCTTGAATTGAACCCATTCCGGTTTGATTTCCAAGTTTGGTTTGAAACAAACTTGTTTGTGTTATACCTCCAAGTTTGTTTTGAATCAAATTTGGTCGACCTTTGTTTCACATTCTCAAATCTTTGTTTTTCAACATTATCAGACTTCTTTTTGTCAACATCCACAGGTTTCAGATTCGGACACTTTCGTGCAAGATGTCCTGTTTGATCACATTTGAAACATGTTCTCTTGGACACATCCTTGACCTGTTATTGTTGTCTTTTCTTTTGAGCACATAACTCTTCATTAGACTGTTGTCTAAATTTGAGTTTTTCCTCTTCTTCAAAACTTTTTCCTTGAACAAAATTCATCTTAGTCTGATAATTTGGACTTTCATTTCTTTTCCAACTTTGTTTCTTCTTATAACCCAACCCATCCTTCATGTTTTTCTTCTTGAAACCAGGTCTGTTATAAAAAGATTTGAGACTTTTACCAGCAAACTTTGAAATTTCAGATTTCTCAATCTCAACCATCTTGAAAACTTTATCAACCTTTTTCTGAAATCACATTCTGAATCGGGAATTTAACATCTAAGAATAATTTGTCCGATCCAATCATGGTATAAATCAATCCCTTTGAATAATCATTCAAATTTTTCTCGGATTTTGAGTTTTTCAGATATCCATCATGAAAATTACCTTCATTTTCATCTTGTGATTCAGATTTACCTGTATCAACTGACTCTTCTTTCAACACACTTTCAACGACCTTACCTACCACCTCTGAATCACTAGAATCATCAGATTTGGAATAGGTTACGTCAATGTTATCTGGCAATTGATCTACCATGTTGAAAGCTTTTTCGACCTTTTCATCATCATAAAACACAAACTTTTCCGGTGGTGGAACTTGATGAAACTCTGAGCCAATACCTTTCTTGTTTTGCTCAGACTCACCATCTCCCGGTTTTATATTGAAAATACGTTCAAGCACATATGACGACGCGTGATAACTTTTTAACTTGTTATTATCCTGTTCTAAATCAGCAATCTGACGCTTAAGTTTAGCAACGTCTTCAATGTAAGAATTAACAACTTGTTACTTTATTTCATAATTTCTCTTATACGTATCAGTTGTTTCAGAACAATATTTCAATCTTGATTGAATAAGTTTCATTTCACTTTTTACTTTTTCATATGATTCTTTTGTAATGTGATAAGCCAATTTTATTTAATCATATTCCTTTTTCATTTCCTGAAAAGCATTCTCTTTTTTATCAAATTCGTCTGTCTTTTTCAAAACATTTTCTTTCAAAACTTCATTTTCTTTTTCTAATTGTTTACATTTTTCCGAAAGTTTTTCGTCATTATCTTTCAAAACCTTTTCGTTTTCTAACATTTCTTTGCATTTATTTTTGAAAACTTCTTCGATTTTAGTTAATTCAAGATCTCTTGTTCTGAACTTTTCATCTTTTTCAATACAAGCACTGCACGTTTCCATGCATTTCTTGCACTGTTCAATGATTTTGATTTGAGTTTTAGAATCAGAATTTACCTCAGTGATAGGCACTTTGGTGTTTGCTGCAATTTCACTCTGATTCTGATCAGCAACATTCTGCTTTTCTTCTTTTCCAAAACCAGCATCACCAGCAATATTTGCTGTACTTTCAACCTTCACATCTATCGAACTTTCCATCTTCTTCTTAGCTTCTTCAACTTGCTGTTCTTCAGTAACAGCTTTCTCAACCTCTTCATTCACCTCAACTTTTTCTACCTTCACATCCTCTTCTTTAACTGCTTCGACTTAAACTTACTCAGCTACCTTCTTCAAATCATTCACCGGATTCTCAATATTTTTCTTCATTCTTTCTTCATTCCTCTTCCTCAGATTTGTTGTCATCGCATCTCTGATGATTTTATCCAGCCTTTTTACATATGTTTTGTCTTTTGCAACATTTGAATAATATTCGCCAGATCGAGGAATTACTAGAAGAACATCATCATGAACTATGTCACTTCTGGGAACAACCGGTTCTCCTTCTTTGTTGACGAAACATTCTTGTTTCTTATCCCATCTTTTGTTTCGAATAACATTTTCATATTCTTCCTGCATCTTCTCCATTCTGCATCCAACAATAAAAAATTCTCTCTCAGTTTTCTCTCTCAAAATCTCTTCTCGAGTTTTCTCCTTTATCTCAGCTGTGCCTTTTCTTCTTTGTTTTCCTCTTGAATTTTAGCAACAAAAGCATAATGATCATGTTTTTGAAGAGTTTCTACATCTTCCGTTGTTCTTATTTTGAATCGATAATCAATACGATCTTCTTCTGGACAAATCTGACTCCAGTCAAATCCTTCATCATCATGAAAAATTGCACAAGCTCTTGATTTGGGTTTATCTTCAATCATTTTTGGCTCTTCTTTGCTTCGGTGG
>JARYGA010060569.1:166931-255300 GCA_030545235.1 Helianthus tuberosus
CTTGCACGAAATCAGCAACGCAGTCGGGCAAAGCTCGGATGTACTTCTTGATCGTCATGTCGGGAGTCTTGACTTGATCGGGACAGATAATGCTGAGCTGTTTGAAACGAGCAGTGAGACCAGCATTGTCACCATCCTTCTGCTGTATGTGCCAAAATTCATCTTCTAGCTTTTGACGTTCGTGAGGAGGGCAGAATTCCTCTAGCATAACTTCCTTGAGCTCGTCCCACGACAGTCCGTAGGCTGCATCATTCCCTCGCTTGTTCCTCTCATCCGTCCACCAGTCTAGAGCTCTGGACTGGAAAACGCCGGTAGCATTCTGAGTTCGAAGGTCATCAGGGCAACCACTTTGTCGCAGAGTAACCTCAATGGAATCAAACTAGTGAAATAGTGCAGTAGGACCTCCTTCGCCAGTGAATTCTTTTGGCCCACATGACTTGAATTGCTTGAAACTGAAGGGCCTTGCGGCAGTCTTAGGAGCTTCGGTTCTCGATTCCTCGGATGATTTGTTGGCATTCTCATAAACATCACTCACGGCCTTTGCTACACTTTTCGCGATGATGGAAGCAAGGCGTTTGTCCCTCTTTTCCTTATGAGAGAGTGCATGACGGGATCCAGACGACATGGTCTGCAACAGACATCGTCACAGGACTCATCACATTGTATTCGAATCTCACCTCACACGTCTATTACTTACCAAAGCTCAGGAACACGTACACTTACGCAAATACTTATCACGAAATCACAAAATCACATAGCACATAGAACATAGAACACATATCATTTAGAACCTAAGCACGTAAGCACAGAAGCAAGGGAACACATACGCATTTAACTAATAGAGACAATCAGAAAACAGAAACCTATCATTCCAAGTCTGCGATCGCTCGAAAAGAGCATAAGGTAAGCTAGGGAGAGAAACTAGAGAGAAAGGCAAAAGGTGATTCACGTTCCTTTGTACCTTCTACGTCTATATCGAATCACAGATTATATTACGTCTTGTGTGTTTCGGTCTCGTTCGTGTACGGATTCCGTACGCCACATGTTCGGTTCGCAATCGTTTCGGAGTAAAAAACCGGGACATAGCAAGAATCACGGTAAATTGTACATCTAGTGTGTTCGGTCACGCACGTTCATGGATTCCGCACGTCGAACGTGTCGTTACGCAATCGTTTGGGAGTCAAAATAAGCACATAAATGAGAAAATGACACATAAAACACATATAAAATCGGCAACTAACTTTGAAATGCTAAAAAAATCGGGAGGTAGATCGTCTGCAGCTAGTAGACTTCGACTACCCAAAGTGGTTCGACTATTCACAAGGATCCGTTGTGCACCTTTTAACCTCCAGGACTATGCCCTTGCCTCGAGTCTTGGGCGTTTGGCACACATCCCGTTGATCATATTGTGACTTCAGGTCGTTGGAGTCTGTCGAGACTTTGGTGAGAGTTTTGTATAAAAGTGAAACAAGTCGTCAAGGTTAGGGTTTCACCCCTGGCTTAACAACTTCGTCCCTGTGTTGATAGAATAGAGGAAATTATTCATCAAAATATGGATTTCACTCCTGATTTGGTAAAATTTCCCCTTGCTTGTAATTGAAATGCGAGCTGAGTAAGCAACCTTAGTCGAGAGTTTGCGGTTTTCACACCTATTCTCGACCTTAGTGCTCACTCGTAGTTGAAATTTCGAGTGTGGTGAGGGTGTAGAATAAGCGAGTCAGTACCCCTACTGGTTATGCACAAGTCGGTATGTTGGTTCTTAACTATAGTCTAGGTATCTAAGACTTCGACCCGGACTAGGTTGAGTCTTGCCTAATTTCCCTATAGTTATGGTTCTGATACTAATCTGTCACACCCCAACCGATGGCGGAATCATCGGGGCATGGCACTGAGCGAAACAGATTGTCCAGAAGTTTCCATAACAACTATCATTACCATTTAATTTAAGTTAACATGTCCCATACCATGTCTCAAATAGTAAACAAATTATTACAGATAAACATCAAGACAAATATCCTGTTCTGACAACTCAGATTCAAACAAAATAGTTTATTTATTGGTTTCTAGGACTCCATTTCCTAGCTTCGATTTCATCACAGCGCAGAGAGCATCCTGTCACATACGTTAAAATAAAGTCAATGCATAAAATGTAAAGGTGAGCACACAAGTTTGATAATAGCATATAGAGTTCGAATTCGTTTACGCATAACCAGCACGTACACATAGTGAAATGAAGCACGTTAGTTATCGACATAGATCCATCGATACCAATGACTACGGGTTGACTGCCTGAGGCAGTTCGCAATACATGATTATCACCGTAATCCATGCAAGTAAAAGATCCTTAACAACCCCCGTGTGAACGGGTGCTGAGTCCAAACTATAGTACTATCGTTGCTAAGGCAGGTAGATAGCATTCCATGTGTAAACATAACAAACAAGCATTCATGAGCCACGTATATCATGCATTAACGGTTAGCGTTTAAATAGTTTGAGTAGTGTGATAATTGTTGTTTGAATATTCGTAACGTATGTAACACCCAAAAGTGCTTAAAGCAAAAAGGGTTCAAGTATACTCACAGTGATTTATGGATTGAAGGGAGCGCTTAGCAAATACGGTTAGCCTGAATAGATTCGATAATATAATGATAAGAGAAACGTAAAACAGGAGACAAGTGTTGGGGAGTCGGACAGCTGGTCGATCAGACGGCAGTCCGATCGGATGGCTGACCGTTCGGTTGACAGTCTGCTCGGACGGCTGTCCGGTCGGTTGGTAAGCCGATCGGATGGCTGTTCGAGTGGATTGTTTCTTCCTTTGAGAAGGATGTGTTTGTGTATGATGGCTTGACCTTTGAAGTTTTCGTTGTAGCATTTTGAAAACATTGAAGTACCTTTGCCTTTCAGGTCGGTCGATCGGACGGCTGTTCGATCGGCCGGCAGCCCGATCGGTTAAGCATTCAACAGAATTTCAAGGGTTAGCCTTAGGATCGGACAGGTGTTCGATCGGACAGGTGTTCGATCGGTTAGCAAGTCAACAAGTCAAAGACTTTAATGAATTGCAAAGTATTGTCCAGTGGATCGGATGGTTGATCGATCGAATAGCGTAACTGTTGTTCGATCGGACAACAGGGTGTCACCTGATCGGACGGCTGTTCGATCGGGTGGCCCTTCGAGTGCGTTGAACATGTTGAAAATTGATTAAGTATTGAAGCATAGTATCTCATGATTCGAAGAGTAATCCGATCGAACAGTAGTTCAATCGAACAACAGTTCGTTCAATACCGTTCTTCAAAACAAGTTGATTATGTGGGGCCAAGTGCTAGCTGATCGGCTGGCCAGTCGATCGGCTGACTATCCGATCGGCTGGCTGTCCGTTCGGACAGCAGTCCGATCGGTCAGCATCCTGACCTGATCAGCCTTACGTCTAACACTTTGGTTGTCCTGTTTGTTTGTCGTTTTATCGAGGTATTTTGACAGCGAGTAAAACCATAGGTACCTCGTCCTTACTTGGTTTCCCGGGTCGGACAGGAATCACCCAAATCTAGTTGGAGGACTGTTCGGGATGAAGTTTAGCTTTTTAACCCGGAGTCGGTTAATCTCGTGAATAGAATCCAGATCTTGAGTCGTATAACCACCGAAGTGATTAGTAAACCGGCTCGGGTCCTGTTTCTACTGGTTCGAGTGAAAGGAGTTGAAGAAGGTTGGGAAAATCCATCCTTCAATCCTTTTCACCACGTATATGTTTAGATCTACAAAAGATCCTTGTTTGTTTATGTGGAAATCGGCTAGATCCAAGTCATTCTTGGTGGTTTGAGGCCAAAACATGTAGTTCTTTAAGAACCCATGATGACATCATCCTAGAACACTTGATTCTTGATGATTTCATGGTTAAAAGTTTAGATTTGAAAGATAGAAAGGTGTAGGAGTGTGTATAGATCAAGAAAGTACAAGATTTAGGACGAAAACTTACCGGAATCGAGAGAAATCTGAGAAAAGGCGGGTTGAGCGTGCTGGTCGAACAAGGGTTTCCAAAAGTGGTAAAGAGTGACAATGACAGGGGTATTTATAGGATGAAAAAAGAGGAAAGGGCTGGCCGATCGGCTGGCAACTCGATCGGACAGCAGTCCGTTCGGCTGGCTGTTCGATCGGCTGGGAAGCCTGATCGATCGGTTGCCCCTTTCGAGTGTTTCGCGTGACGATTTTGGATATTTCGATTTCGATTGCGAGCGGTTCGATATGATAGGGTTTCCTAGTCAAATTACTTTCAGTCTCAACTACTTCGTATCTCGCGTAATCTATTTTCCACCATCTATCATAGTTTGATTGTGATTCGAGTTCGAGTTCGATTACATTCGAGTTAGATTTCGAGTTTCGATTGAGTTCGCTTGATTACCTCAACACAACATAAATAAGCATGCACAGGTAACACGTAAGGTACACACACACGTATGAACAATAAGTAAAAATAGATAGCTCGAGTTGCGAGTTGATGTCGATTTGATTAGCATAGCTTGACTATTAGTTAATTAACTTTATCGCATTGTTACTTCCTATAGTTCACAGTCGTAGGTCGATTGAAATACGATTAATACTCATCGATTATTGCAATGTACGACACTTACTCCACATAATACAAATAAAATAAAGACATTTCTACAAGTCAAGTTGCGCGAAACCGGTCGTTGACTTTGACCTTGACTTTGACTTTCACTTGCGGAAACACGGGGTGTTACAATGCTTCTTCCTGTTTGATTCCCCAATCATACTTCTTATCTTTCTGCGTGAGGAGTGTCAGTGGTTGAGCGATTTTTGAAAAATCCTCAATGAACCTTCGATAATAGCCAGCCAAGCCTAAGAATTGTCGAATCTCGGTTGGCGTCTTTGGGGGTTCCCAATTTTTGATCGCTTCAATCTTTGTTGGATCCACGTGAATCCCATCTCCATTCACCACATGTCCAAGGAATTGGACTTCACGTAGCCAAAACTCGCACTTAGAGAATTTGGCATACAACTGTTCCTTTTTCAGCAACTCCAAAATAGCCCTTAAGTGTTGTTCGTGTTCAGCCTTTGTCTTTGAATAAATCAAAATATCATCAATGAATACAATCACGAACTTGTCCAAATACGGCTTGCAAACTCGGTTCATTAAGTCCATAAAAACTGCAGGCGCGTTTGTCAACCCAAACGGCATAACTAGGAACTCGTAATGTCTATAATGAGTCCTAAAGGTTGTTTTCGGAATACTTTCCTCTTGTATCCTTAGCTGATGGTACCCAGATTGAAGATCAATCTTAGAGTAAAAGCTTAAACCTTGGAGCTGATCGAATAAGTCATCGATCCTCGGCAGGGGATACCTATTCTTGATCGTCAACTTGTTCAACTCCCGGTAGTCAATGCACATACGAAAACTACCGTCCTTCTTCTTGACAAACAGGACCGGAGCTCCCCAAGGTGAGAAGCTTGGTCTGATGAATCCTTTGTCTAACAACTCCTGAAGTTGTGTCGACAGTTCTTGCATCTCTGACGGTGCAAGTCTATAAGGTGCCCTAGCTACAGGCGCGGCGCCTGGAACTAAGTCTATACGGAACTCCACTTGCATCTCTGGCAATCTTGGCAAGTCCTCAGGGAAGACTTCAGGATACTCCCTTACGACAGGGATGTCTTCGATTTTCGGCTCAGCAGCTTTCTTATCCACGATGTGTGCTAAGAATGCAACACATCCCTTCTGTAAACACTTTCGCGCTTTCAGACAGCTGATGATTCTTAAAGGCGTATCACGCTTTTCACCATGAACCACAATCGTTTCACCATCTTCGGTTGGGATGCGAATGATCTTCTCGTGGCAGACAATTTCTGCCTTGTTACTTGATAACCGGTCCATTCCTACTACCACGTCGAAGCTTCCCAACTTGACTGGTAGTAGATCCAAAGCAAACTCACGCTCTCCCAATTCGATTACACAACCTCAGACCACTTCATTAGCTTCTACTAACTTTCCATTCGCCAATTCGATTGAGTACGGGATATCTAGTTTACTAGCGGCTAAACCAAGCATATTCTTAAACTCTAACGATACGAAGCTATAATTGGCACCAGTATCAAATAAAATAGATGCAAAGTGTTGATTTACAGGGAACGTACCAGTAACAACGTTGGGATCCTGGCGCGCTTCCCTTGCGCCGATGTTAAACACTATTCCGCGGGCTTGGTTCAATTCTGGGCAGTTCCTCTTATAGTGCCCAATGTCACCACAGTTAAAACAACCAAGCCTTTGACCATTTCCACCTCCATTCCCAACTTGATTGTTGTTTTGGTTATGATTCACAGCACCAGCTTGATGCGCTTTGTTGCCTCGATTTCCATTCCCTCCGTTATTTCCTTGTGCACGATTTCCATTTCCACCCTGGTTATTGTTTCTATTTCCAAAACCTCCTTGGCCTCCCCGGCCAACAGTGGCCCAGCAAGTTTCTTTCGAGTGACCAACCTTTCCACATGCTTCACATACTTTTGGCCCACACCGGCCAGAATGGTGACGCTGGCAGGTGTTACACTTAGGATGGGTACCCATATACCCCTTTCCTTTCTTCCCACCACCGGTTGTAGCTGGAACCGGTGCGCTTGGTTCTCCTTTCCTGCCATCACTGCTTGTGCCTTGTTTGAAGTTTGAGAATTTTCTTTTGTTACCCCCGGACGAATCTACGTGAGTCTCCTTCTTCTTTTGCTCAACATCAGAAAACTTGTTTAGGCGGATAGCCTCCTTAGTAAGAGCCACGCTCAGATCAATTGCCTCAGTGATTGTTGCCGGCTTTGAAGAGGTCACCATACTTATGATTTGAGGAGCTAAACCCCAAATGAAGCGCTCGATTCGCTTGAATTCTGGTGTAACCATGTAAGGTACCACATGAGATAGGTCGTGGAATCTCTGAACGTACTCAACAATTTTCGGACCTTCCATCTTCAGATGCCAAAACTCAGTTTCCAACCTTTGAATTTCAGCGCGCGAACAATACTTTCTTCGCATGAGCTCTTTCAGCTCGTTCCATGTCATTGCGTAAGCAGCGGCTTCACCAAGAGTCTGAACTTGTAAGTTCCACCAGGACAGGGCTCCGTCCAAGAATAGCCCAGAAATGTAAGTCACTTGCTGGTCTGGAGCGCACTTGCTCATTCGAAGAACAGAGTCTGTTTTCTCAGCCCATCTTACAAAAGCAACAGCACCTCCGGTGCCGTCAAAGTTTACAGGCTTGCAGTCTAGGAACTGCTTGTAAGTGCACCCTGCACATACGTTAGAATATACGGATGGTATTAGCAAACGTGCTATAAAATGTGTTGTAATCCATCTCAACGACTTAACATTACCATGCGGTGGATTGTTGTTTCCGTTATTGTTTAAATTGCTTCCGCTGGGTCCTCCTTGTGAGGCTGCGTACTATGCTATGGCGGCAGCGATGATTTGTTGAAGTTCTGCCTCGTTGGCAGGCATGCGCGGATCGAGTTTCGGTGGCATCTTCTAAAAGATGTGTTCACGTAAGTCAGGTCATGGTAGGTAAAGTGTGCGTATATAACGATAGTAATAATACATAACATCTCATGTTAAAATAAACCAAACACATAACATCTCATGTTATTGAACAAACAATCAAACATCACCTATGATGAGAATACTGCGATTGCATTGCCATAAATCGAGACCACAATGTAAAGTTTACAAGTACACAACTGTATCATACAACATCAATGACTAAGGGCTACATCACCCCAGTCCAAAATATCAAATCAGTGTCAACAATATCCAATATACATAACAACCAAAAGTCAGGATCAATATGCAGTCTCCCAAAAGCTGTGCAATCTGTGCAATCGCCGTCTTCTCAACAAAAGTCTACCCGTGTCATACAAAATAGCCATACGCTGATGGCGGTGGAGGAGGGGGAAAATGAGAAAAGAGCAAACGTCGCATGTGAAGCCAATCCTCCTCCATGGCTCGATGAGAACGCAACAGATACGCTATCTGCTGCTCCTGAGTCCAAAAACGAGCAGCAGAATCGGGAGATAACGGACGAGGAGGGTGTGATATCGCAGGGTGAGGAGGGCACTGGCACGGTGGTCGCTGAGCTCTCTCAAGCTCCTGCACGCGACGAGTCAGCGCCTCCTGCTGAATCATAAAAGAAACAAGAACATCCTCAGTAGAAGACCCCACATGATATGGGTGATATGGATCCGTCGGTGGCATAATGGGTGGCGAAGTGCAAAGAAAAGGCTCACTAGATGGAGCAAAGGATGGTACAGCAAACGGTGCAACAGGGGGAACAACAGTATGAGGAGAGATCTGTGGTACAAACTGATCTCCTCCAGTCATGAGAGGTGCATGGCCAAAAATCTGACGAGATGACCCCCTCTCCAGGACGTGGCGGAGGTATGTCCTGGATAAATGTGATAGGCAGGTCTGTGCGATGCGCATTAGTGACGTGTGCAGGAAACAAGGGTGCATCAGCAGGAACTGAAGTGGGTGCTGAAGCAGGTGTAACAGGTACCACAAAAGACGGGAAGTCATCATCATCGTCTATCCACCCATTTCGGGTGTGCGCATATCGAGGGTCAACATGGGTCGCAAAGGGTGCATGATCAGGCTCTACAGGCACTGGGTCAGGAAGAGGGGCGACAACAGGATCAGCGGGTATATCAGCAATATGAGGAGCATCAATAGCATGATCATCCTCCAATAGTGGAGTAAAAATAGGATGATCATCGGCAGGTACGTCATCAACCAAGGGAGCAACGACTGGTGCATCGGCATGATCAAGGTCATGCTCTAATGCGAGGACAGGAGCATCAGCCGGCTCAGGGGCCACAACACGCTCCAGATCATCAAACTCCATCTTGAAATCAGCGGGATCAGCGAACATGGGATCAACGGGGTCAACAGGGTCCTCCATGGGCTGATCTAGGTGAATAAACTCAATCTCCTGGTCTGAATCAAAACCAGGTGGGAAAACGGGGTCTGAATCATCATCAATGTCATGATCGATCGCAAAACTAGGGGCAGGGACAGGTGCAGCGGACGATGCTCTACCAGGGTCTGTATCATGCGAATAGTGCTGCGCTCCCTGCGCGTGTGATGGTGCAGATGCCACAGACTCAAAGGAGTCTGGGACGGGTGAATGGATGGGTGCCTCCTCTGCAGGAGCATCCGCTAGAAGTAAGAGATCACCAGCAGCTATGTGGGCCTCACCCTCAAAGTCATCCTCTAATGGATCCTCGTCAAACAAGTCGACGTCGTCGTCAGCGACTACGTCAAGGGGCATGTCAACAAAAAGGGTACGCGGCAAGGGGTACAGGGGCAGGGATCACCGCGAGCGGCAAATCCCCGGCGATAGGGCCATCAGCGGGCTCAGCAATGACATCGGGCAGCGCGAATGGCTGAAAATCGTCCTCATCCGTGCTGGTGGTGTCCGAAGTATGCACCTCGTGCTCTGATGACACTCTGCCGTCCGATACTATGGGCATGGGGTCAGTGGTGTCTGACTCTCCTGTGCCGGATGAGGGCATATCGTCTGTAACACATATGCACAAATAATCAATCATATAGTCAGATAAACTTATTAGTCACCAATAAGCAATCAAATAGTTCTCCTAGTCCCACTAGCCTCCCAGCCTCTCAGACTGACTCCCTAGTCCCACTAGACAATTCTCTCAGCCTCTCAGACTGACTCCCTAGTCCCACTAGATAATTCTCTCAGCCTCTCAGACTGACTCCCTAGTCCCACTAGATAATTCTCTCAGCCTCCCAGACTGAGCCATAACTAACAAATAACATGTGCTCAACTTTTGTTTGTAAAAATGTTTTATGACCTGGATCTGGACTTAAGTGGTATGCAATCTAAAAATATTTTCGTGAGAGCCCTAGTGATCATAGTCTAGACTCGAGAAGGAATCCTAGTTCGCTATGATCAGAGCTCTGATACCAAGCTGTCACACCCTGGCTTTTGCGGAAGCATGGGTTTATTTGGTGTGACTTCTTAATACCATAACTTAATCACAACAAAGCTATATGAAAATAAAACCATGCAGATCATCCATTGATTTAAGTTTGAAAAGTAAAATACCACAACATTGTCTTAAGGCGTTGACACATGCAACGGAAATTTCAACCTAATAACATAAAAACATTGTTTGAAAGACACAACCATAAACTTAAAATAGACGTGCCACAACCCCTAAACTTGGATGATCCCATAACTCTAACGCAGCGTGAAAACATAGCATACCGTGCCAGATCCTTAGTTCCCTGAAATACATGTAAGTTGAAAAATCAACATAAATGTTGAGCGAGTTCATGTGTAAGTGAGTATGTAAAACCTTTGTAAGTATAAAAATCC
Source organism: Helianthus tuberosus (assembly GCA_030545235.1). Classification (NCBI taxonomy): domain Eukaryota; kingdom Viridiplantae; phylum Streptophyta; class Magnoliopsida; order Asterales; family Asteraceae; genus Helianthus; species Helianthus tuberosus. The sequence goes on from JARYGA010060569.1 coordinate 177,308, forward strand.
TGGTATGTAGCAAATAAGGAAAAGGAGATCACCATTGGGTTGCAAAGCCAATGATAATTGTGAAGTGCCGTAGGAAGACTCAAACCTAGCGGATTTTGCGTTGGGTACAAAGTCACCACCTGGTCCATTAAGCGAGCTTAGGGGTTGGGCTCGCTACACCCAGATAGATCTACCGCTACTGACCCTCGGTCCTACAATGAGGATTAATGGCCTCAAGTTGCGCCTACTCACCCACATGATCTGTACGTCCTAACCCTCCTTAAGCTAACCATACCATGTAAAAAGTATGCGTAATCATAGTAACATGTATTTCACCCCCGCAGTTTAGAAAAATGAAAACAGTTAAGAGAAAAGGGGGACATGAACTCACCGAAGTGCGTCTCTAACAAGAAATCTCCTGGTCAACCTGCTGTGCGACGACCTACACGTACTAACTTCTATTAGACGGACGGTCGTGCCTTAGCTTAAGGTTTAATGTCTTTGGGAAATAGTTAGGCAACTATTTCGTAATTACACTTCGTAATTATTTTGTAAATATATTCCTTCCCAAGGATGGGGGTTTTAATACATGTGCGTTCGTAAAACTTTGAAATATATTATTAAGTCTCACTTAATGTAATATATTTCATTTCATATAATTTTCCAAAATAATATCCTTGTCAAAATACACACTTATGAGTATTTTCTGAAAATACGTAAGTTACGTTATAAGGTTCGGGTGGTAATAAATAATACCGGTGTAACTTAAATATTTATTGTGAAGGCGTTCGCATAATTTTGGAGCCGTGAATATTCAGTGTATTCTAGTAATATTATTTTTACCCTAAAAATAATATTTGTATAGTTCACAAAATAATCATAAAAAAATTCACACAAGTGCTATTATGAAAAATATATATTCTAAATATATATTTAACAAGTTTTATTTGTGAAAATCTCACCTCCGACACTTGGTTCTTTTGTAATAAAAATCATGGCGAAATTTGTTTGGAAAATCAAGTTAAAAATATGTTCATAACACTTGTCGTAAAAATATTTTCCAAGTGTTATATTTCTGGAAAAATTTCGCCAGAGTTTCCTCTGTAACTCTGGAGGTGGCCACGCTTTCAAGCGTATCATTTTCGTTTATAAATTCAACCAACAATGTTCCCAATATCAACAAACAATATTTCAACACTAAAATAGTCAAAAAAAAATATACGTAAGTCATAAACACATGAACTTGTGGGTTATGTAAAAGTGTGTAGTAACCTTCCGGTGTTTTTAGTAGATCTTTCTATTTTTATAAATGAAATCGGTTTCTTAAAAATCTTATTTTTAAAGAAAGTGTAAGTTTACAACTTCTTGTCAAAAATCTCAAAAATAATTCTTTGTTAAAACCTTTTGTTACACAAGTGTCTACACACTTGTTTGTTCACAAAAACACCTTTAGTTTAGGAAAGATCCGGTTTTAAAACATGGTTTCGTCTTACAGTTGGTTCTTCGAAAATACCACTTGTAGATCTTTAAATCTACTAGTTTAGAACTCCATTTCATACGAAAAATTGTTTTTACACAAGTTCATGTTTATGTTTGAAAGGGTTAGTCATCTAATAACTTTAACATAAGGCTAGTTCATGTTCCATGAACATGATCTAGCGTGGTTTGGTGACGATCCATTCCAACACTAGCAATCAACAACAATAAATAATCATAAAAAAAAACTAGTTTCAAAAGTTTTACACTAACATTCATTTATTAACCACCATGTTTATTATTTTTAGTAGACTTTTAGTTTTTGACTCTAGTGTTCATGATTTTTATCCGACAAATTTCTTATTAACCACTTTAGACATGAACAATAGGGTGTTTAGAGTCACTTACTACTAGCTCAAGGCTAGGGAAGAAACTAGACGAAAAATGGGTGGTTAATAGCATGGTGAAGAGGTCCTTGTGTTCCCGAGTGCACCGAGCTTCCTTGTATGAGATCCTTCACACTAGTATGTATGTAGAATAGCTTGATCAAAATGGAAAAATGGATGTGGGTGGGGCTTGGTTCTCGGCCGTAAGTGATGAGAGGGAGGAGAAGAACAATTTTTTTTTTTTTGAAGTGTGAATTGATAGAATGAGGGTCTTGTGGTCTTATTTATGGACCTCTTAATTTGATTAACCAAGGGATAAAGTGTCTACAAGATTTTAAGCATGAAGGATTATTATAATCAAAACTTGTAAGTGGTTGTCCCCTCATGGGACCGAATTCGGTCATGGGGGAGTTCATGGTTGATTTCCAACTAATAGTTAGTGGCATTTTTAGTTTAGTTAGGAATTAAATTAGAGTATTATGTGTGTAGTAATTATAGCGGGTGTTAGGGTATTCAGGGACCCTAACTGGCTCAGAAAAAGAAAAACAATGTCCATGACAATATTTTTTTGTCCCGGGTTAAGTCCGGTTGTACGGTTGGATATTACTCCGTTAATGTGCTAAATAAGTATTTAAAGTGTCGTTAATATTATTTTTAGTGACACAATGAATTACCGACACTTTGGAAAGTGTCTAGTTTTATTTTTCCCATGTTTTGGCACTTTATTAGTTAAATAAATGCTGAATTTTTATTTAAAGTGCAGAATTTTTGTACATAAAGTACGTTTTAGGCACATCCGGTCACTATAAATATAACCTAGTGACGCAGTTCTACAATCCTCACCTCCCTACACTCCCTACTAGTGTAGTAAACTATTCCCGGCTCATACTGGCCTTAGAGACAGTAACTGTCTGATGCTGACTATGACAGCATGTTTACTGGGTATCCCGTATAGTGTGCTCACTGTGCTTTTGTGCATCAAGGTTGTCACTAAGGTTTGTGTGTAAATAATAGAGTGACAGTATAAAATGTGATGCATGTATGTGTACGTATCAGAAATCAAGTAGCAGTTTATTCACAGCTGTAAGCAAGCACAGTAAATAAGCAGTAATTAAATGTTAATTAATTCGTACGGATACCTGGTTTGGTGAGGGTTGTCACAGATGAGGAACAACAACTCCCTGCCGTCGCGACCAGGTGGCCGGAGACCACCCGTCTCGATCTCGCCTCTCTCTCCCTCGGTTCTCTCTCTCTCTCTCGGTCGAATCTCACTCTCTCTCTTGGTTATGCAGGTTATGTGTGTATATTGTGAGATAAAACTAATGGGGTCTAGGGTTTTGAAGAAGATGAAGAAGATGCCCGGATAGTCCCTGTGGTTTGGCCTTTTAAGGAAAGGGTATTTTTGTCATTTCACATCATTTTAACAGAGAAAAGTAACTGAAGTTAGACCCAAGGACTATCCGAGAACAAAACTTGAAAACTTGGGGACAATTCAAGTAGTTTTAGAAAGATAGGGACTATAGGTGAAAAAAGGTGAAACCACAGGGACTATCCGGGCATTTTTCTCGAAAATTCCTTAAATTACACTTTTTCACCTTCTAAATTCAATACTGACACTTTCTGGTTACACTTCTACATCCTCTTTTGTATTATCGCTAAACTATCATCTTTCTATACACATGAAAATTCATCTAGGTGAAGATGATGAAAGATAAGTATGTACCCTTTATCTCTATCTATATAATAACACTAAAAAACATATCTTTCTCTAAAAAAAATATTTCTCAAAAATTTCACACATTCAACTCTCTATCTTTATCTCTATTATACTCACAAACACTTATTTTATTAGTTTTTTCTCTTTCCTACACACAATAAACATATAGAGTGTTAAATGTAAGCCTCTATATATAGAGGTGTACTTTAGTTTCTATATATTTCTCTCTATTTTAGAAATTCCAATGTAGTAGTGTTGTTGTTTTCTCTTTTTTCCGCTCTATATAATATAGAATGCATGTATATAAAGGCTCCAATGTGAATGCTCCCACAATATACTAAATACAAAGCCTAATATTCTAGGAAAAGGGTATCAGATTGATGTATTGAGTCTTTTACAAAATAAGTTTGTTAACAATCAAAATCATGTTTAGTGTCACACCCCGACCACATAGAACATACAAAACGTGGCGGAAATGTCGGGGAGTGTTGTAACAGAATTTATTGTTTCAAATCCATGGCAATTGAAGTTTCGTTTTATTAATCAAACATGAAAGTTTACATTGTTTTAAACATAAACAAAGAGTATATAACAAAAATTAACTAGTTCTTGTCTCGTTTTTAGTCACCAAGGCACAGGTCCGCCTAAGTATGTCTTGATAAGTCCTATGCATCATCTCCTGAAAACACATGTGAAAATAGGTACGTCAGCATAAAAATGCCTGTGAGATACATAGGTTTTGAGAAAATAGGATTCATGACTTATGTTTGAGAAAATGTTTAGTCATGAACCTTGTAATTTGCTTTGTCTTGTAAATCATTTAAAAAACGATAAGATCATATGATATGTATAAATAAATGTAAGGTTAAATGAATAACCATGTAAGATGAGTTTGTATAAGATAAGTTGTTTGTAAGACAATGTCTTGTGAAAAGTATGATATTTGTATAAAATGTTATATGTCTCAAATTGAAATGATTCAAGTAACGCTACGATATGTAATACCATACAAACACTTATATATAGGAAGTACCAGCGGCGTATCCACCATGCTTGTATCATATTACACACGCCTCGTTACTTAATCACTTACTCAAACCAAACTACCAAAGTAAACTGTTCATGTCTAATGTAAATCATGTAATGTGTATCCAAAATGTAAGCATGTGATGAATAACAAATGTACTAAGTATGCAACAAAAGACATACATAGCATAAAGTGTAATGTATAACCATGTACTAAGTACGCACACAATGGGCATACATAGCATAAAATGTAATGTAAAACAATGTACTAAGTACGCACACAATGGGCATACATAGCATGTAATGTAAGGCAATGTACTAAGTACGCACACAATGGGCATACATAGCATAAAATGTAATGAAATCATGTACTATAAATGTACTAATGAACGTAGCAGGTATATGATGTGAAAGCATGAAAGTAACAAGTAGGCACATGTGTTTCACCCCAAAATGTTTGGAAAACAGTAAAAGAGGGGTCTATGTACTCACTTGAGATTGCTTAGTAGTCCTTGAGTAACAACCAAACAATGCTAGAGATCACGGATATCAAACGGCACCTAATATAGGTAACTATGTTAATAAACCGGACCTAAATCGGAGGATTTAGATAGAATGAGGGTTCGTAAACCAAACGAGTATGGAGACTCGTGTCATATGGTTTAACAAAGCCTACATACTAAATGAAACCTAACCTAAGTGCTTTCGACCCATCGCGACCCATTAAGGTAGCTTATGCTACTTTAACGCGTCGTGCGCGCAAAAGCACACTCGAGACGTCTAACAAGCCCTATGACAAGTGTTATATGCCTAAACATGTTACATAATCAGTTATGTGACAAAAGTTTAGGTTACATATGCTTAATTACCAATTATACATGAAAAGGGTATTCTGGTAATTTACCTAAGGCATATAAACTACCTATCATACAACTACTCAAACGATGTGACCATAGGGTATAACCTCGGAAGGTTATTCCCTACCTACTATGGTCACCTAATGTATTTAGTCGGATCCTAATGATCGACCAATATGGGTCGGGTTCGAAGGTATAAGCGATTTATCAGATCGCTTACCCTTACGACCCTAGACAACGTGGTAATCAGTAGGCATAGTCCCAAGGGACTATAACCATCGTGATTACAATCACGTTGCGAAGTTCAAACGAACTTCGCATTGACCATAAACTGGTCAACGCAGAAAGTCAAACAAAGTTTGACTTTCAGACTCAAAAAGCAATAAAAGAACGAAAGAATACTTACGAAGGGTCCCCGAATGCTAATCTCGATCCAAGTAACTCAGGTATGAAACAATGGTTTCAACTTAGAGTTTCTCAAATCAAAATTCTAGTGGGTTTTGAAATGGCATGGGGGGTATTTATAGGATTCATAGAGCCATTAAGATCGTTCCTCGGAAACCTTGCCTTGATCTTGGCCACACACCTCAAGATAGTGGTTTTTGAAAACCATTTGAGCCCATAGATTGTCCCAAAACCATGTGCAAAAGTGAAAATGGACCAAATACAATATTTCTGTCCAGGTTAGGCAGTCGCGTAGCGCGACTGGTAAGGCCCTTAGGGCTCGCACTACGCTACCATACACCAGTTTCAAAAATGTTTCAAAAATGGCAGAAATGGTCCCTGCAGCCCGTTTAAGTTATTTTCGATGCGTTTGAACCCCGTTAACCTCATTTCAAGGCTCTAAAATAAAGTTAAAGTATAGGGAACTCAAAACATGCTCAAAAATATCTAGGATGTCGGTTCGTTTGGTCGTACGATCGCGATGTTCGCTTAATTACGACGGAATGCGCATAAGCGCGAAAAACGATCCAAATGACGCGACGAATGGATTTTTCTTATGACAAACACTAAAATAAAATATTTTAGTGCTTACATAAATTTTTGGATGTCCGGAGGTATTCAAAACGTAAGTTATGCGCGAAAATGCAAACTTATGCACTTTTTGACACTTTTAGTCCCTGAATGACCCAAAAGTTTATTTTAGCACACCGAACCCCTAAAAGCCTATTTCTAAGCTATGTGAAGGATATTTATGGTATGTTTAACTTATGGTCATGTTCCGGAATGTCTGTTACAGTTCAAATTGACATACTTTCGCAGTTTGTCAAATTTAGTCCCTGTAAGCGATTTAACTTGTTTTTGCCATACCAAACCTTCCAAAACTTATTTCTAAGTTATGTAGAGGTTATTTAGGGTATCTTAAGCCTATGTCACTATTCCGGAGTGTTTGTTGCATTAAACTGGTTATATTTACGCATTAGTGCGCGTATAACCTTCCAGAAAGCGATTTAGAGCTTGAAATCGAACAAGAGTTGATATGTGCAAAAGATACACATATTTATACAAGTCCAAAGTATGAAATACAATATTTCATTGGTTTGGCATTTGTTTGATGGTCTCAGTGACACAGGTGTCACAGTCTCCCCTACTTTAGGAAATTTTGTCCCGAAATTAATTCGTAGGAGTCTATCTGTGGCTTAGTGTTAAGTAACAATCAAAGATAAGCAAGGCATAATCCTGTTATTTCTCTTTAACGGACATTTTTCAGAAATGAAAAATGAACGGAGTTATTTTCAACAGGTATTCTTCAGAAACGAAAAAGAACGGAATGAGTCATTTTCCACAACCTCTTCAGAAACGAAAATGAACGAAACGAGTCATTTTCCACAACCTCTTCAGAAACGAAAATGAACGGAACGAGTCATTTTCCACAACCTCTTCAGAAACGAAAATGAACGGAACGAGTCATTTTCCACAACTTCTTCAAAAACGAAAATGAACGGAACGAGTCATTTTCCACAACTTCTTCAGAAACGAAAATGAACGGAACGAGTCATTTTCCACAATCTCTTCAGAAACGAAAATGAACGGAACGAGTCATTTTCCACAATCTCTTCAGAAACGAAAATGAACGGAACGAGTCATCTTCCACGATTTCTTCAGAAACGAAAATGAACAGAATGAGTCATTTTCCACAATTTCTTCATAAATGAAAATGAACAGAATGAGTCATTTTCCACAATTTCTTCAGAAATGAAAATGCACGGAATGAGTCATTTCTAGACACACGACCAAATTTGCTGTGGTTTCTGTGCACTGAATTTCATAATTATGTATGCATCCATAATTACGCAATTCCTTGCACAGTCCGCACAATTTGTTTTGTAATGTGAAGGGGAGGAAAATCAACCCTGTGATGAGGGTGACTAGACTGCCATAGGGCCCTTTTAATTAGATCGACAATGATCTCTTTTAATTAGACCCCCGAGGAGTCTTTTCAGCTATTTCATCACATGATATTCCTAACCAGATTTTTGGATCAATCTGTTCAACTAGACCACTCTAGGGGTCTAATTATGGAGTGGTACTTCATAATCCATGGGACTTGACTACAACGTAGAAGTCCATTAAGGATTTTAGGTAGTACCTTTGGGTATCCTATTACGAATCCCTTATACGAATATATGGAAGATTCTACGAGGATTGGTATAACATAGTTTGGATCACACAAAATATAAAAGGAAACACATAAGCACATAATCACATAGTTGTTTAACTTGATTATTAATTTGCTATTAACTTGTTATCGATTGAAAATGGATATGGAAACCAGTAGATGGACTTCAATGTCCTCTGGGATCTATCTAAAAAGATAGGAAGATCTTTCAAAAATTCGATTTTTGTTTCCAAAGAAACGTAATATTTGAATTAAGGAACTCATCAATTTTTGGATTTACGAAAATACCCTTAGGTACCCTATTAAGGATTTATAGTGGTACTTTGGGTATTCGCCCAGTGTTGTAACTTGGGCTTTGTACTTCGTTTCCTTGGGGAAAACGGGTACTTAGGAATTTCGTGGAAAACGCAAGAGATCATAAAATAAAAAAATATTTGGGGGTAGTTTGCTTTTCAAGGAATACGATTCCTTGATTGTCGGTATTGTAAGGGATATGTTGTCTATACATACAACCTCATAAATACATTGCAATGTAAATAAAAGATTTATTTATAAACAATGATAACAACTGTTTCATGGACCTTGACAACAAAATAAAATAATACATAAGACATGATTATTTCTAAAGGGTGTTGTCTTCTAGTCGGTCAGATGCTCATCCTTGTGTTGGATTTGCATTAGCAAGCTTTGGGCAATTTCTTCGGAAATGACCCATCTCGCCACAATTGTAGCAAGAACCTGGTGGAAAGCGAGCTTGAGCAGGATTGTTGCCAACTTGATTTGGTGCAACTGCTGCTACGCAAAATTTTGCTGTATGACCTTTACGTCCACAAATTTGGCATTCGCGGCACTTCACATTAGCATGATGATGAAGGTTACATTGGTTGCACAAGGGTGAAGTTCCGTTATATGGCTTCCTAGCAGGGGGTTGAGCAGGTTGGTTGGGGACGGCTTGATCATTGTGAGTAACCATGGCGAAGTTCTGAGAAGCCTTTTGCTTCTTTGACTTCTTAGGGGATCCAGTCTGTTCATCCATGGTCTTTGATTCCTCGATTGGTTTCGATTCCTCGACCGGTTTTTTGTCACCCTTTCGGAAAAGCTTACGTTTCCTGATCTGAGATTCAGTCAAGGTTGCAGCTAGCTAAATGGCCTGCCTAACCGTAGTGGGGTTACTACCAGTAACAATGTCCTGAACTGAGTCAGGGAGACCATCAATGTATTTTTCGATCGCCTTATCCAGAGGCGTAACCATGGTAGGACACAACAGGCTCAGCTCCTCATATCAATCAGTGTATGCTCGATGTTCACCGCTGTCTTGCCTAAGATCGTCGAATTCCCTTTCCAAGGCCCTGATCTCATGACGAGGACAGAATTCCTTCATCATCAGTGCTCGAAGTTCTTCCCACGTTTGAGCCAGTGCCACTTCGGCACCCCTATCTCTCACCACACCGTTCCACCACGTCAAAGCTCGTTTCTCGAAGACACTAGATGTGAAATCTACATTTCGCTCGTTTGGACATTGAACATGCCTGAAGGTGCTCTCTAGACTCTCGAACCATTGCAGAAGTGCAGTCGCTCCTTGAGACCCAGAAAACTTTGATGGCTTAGCTGAGTTGAACGTCTTGAAGTTGCAGAGGGCATTATTGTTGTTGAGAGCTTGGTGACATTGGGCAACGATGTTCGGGATTGCAGCAGTTATTTGCTGTATAATGACAGCTGCCAGATCCTCAATAGATACCGGATTTTCGCGTCGTGGAGGCATTCTAAAAGGGGAAACATGAAATGAAACGAGTGAGAGAATTAGACGAAAAGAATGAGATGAACAAATCTGATGAAAGCAAGGATAGTGGTCATTTGTTTGTTACTACAAAGCAACAAACGACCCCGGTGATTAATCAAAGTAAATAGGTCAAAAATAATGTATCGCGAAGACATGCTCGCCTATAAGTGAACACTCACCCCAAGAATTCCCAGGTAAGCACAACTGGTCTCGTGTCTGATGAGATATATACGAAGTGCTTGCCTAGACAGAAAACCCAGAATACAGGCATTAACCCTTCCAGTTTGCACGTGTTCACATTATTTAAAACCCAAAACCTTGACGAGATTTTTGAAAATTCAAAGGGGTTCAAAACCTTATAACAGAGGGTTCAAAACCTAGTAATCAATCATCCTAGAACAGATGAGTAGTTTTCAAAGAGGTTTTGAAATTTATGTTCTTGTTGTGGTCGTCACCTAAGGATAGGTGACAGTATTGTTTTATGACTAAACGCAAGTAAACTCGCGTTAGGGTCCTAAGAAGGTTTTAGACTAGGTCAAAGCATTACTAATAACCTAATTCCCTATAACCATTGGCTCTGATACCATCCTTTCTGTCACACCCCGACCACGTAGAACATACAAAACGTGGCGGAAATGTCGGGGAGTGTTGTAACAGAATTTATTGTTTCAAATCCATGGCAATTGAAGTTTCGTTTTATTAATCAAACATGAAAGTTTACATTGCTTTAAACAGAAACAAAGAGTATATAACAAAAATTAACTAGTTCTTGTCTCGTTTTTAGTCACTAAGGCACAGGTCCGCCTAAGTATGTCTTGATAAGTCCTATGCATCATCTCCTGAAAACACATGTGAAAATAGGTACGTCAGCATAAAAATGCATGTGAGATACATAGGTTTTGAGAAAATAGGATTCATGACTTATGTTTGAGAAAATGTTTAGTCATGAACCTTGTAATTTGCTTTGTCTTGTAAATCATTTAAAAAAACGATAAGATCAGATGATATGTATAAATAAATGTAAGGTTAAATGAATAACCATGTAAGATGAGTTTGTATAAGATAAGTTGTTTCTAAGACAATGTCTTGTGAAAAGTATGTTATTTGTATAAAATGTTATATGTCTCAAATTGAAATGATTCAAGTAACGCTACGATATGTAATACCATACAAACACTTATATATAGGAAGTACCAGCGGCGTATCCACCATGCTTGTATCATATTACACACGCCTCGTTACTTAATCACTTACTCAAACCAAACTACCAAAGTAAACTGTTCATGTCTAATGTAAATCATGTAATGTGTATCCAAAATGTAAGCATGTGATGAATAACAAATGTACTAAGTATGCAACAAAAGACATACATAGCATAAAGTGTAATGTATAACCATGTACTAAGTACGCACACAATGGGCATACATAGCATAAAATGTAATGTAAAACAATGTACTAAGTACGCACACAATGGGCATACATAGCATGTAATGTAAGGCAATGTACTAAGTACGCACACAATGGGCATACATAGCATAAAATGTAATGAAATCATGTACTATAAATGTACTAATGAACGTAGCAGGTATATGATGTGAAAGCATGAAAGTAACAAGTAGGCACATGTGTTTCACCCCAAAATGTTTGGAAAACAGTAAAAGAGGGGTCTATGTACTCACTTGAGATTGCTTAGTAGTCCTTGAGTAACAACCAAACAATGCTAGAGATCACGGATATCAAACGGCACCTAATATAGGTAACTATGTTAATAAACCGGACCTAAATCGGAGGATTTAGATAGAATGAGGGTTCGTAAACCAAACGAGTATGGAGACTCGTGTCATATGGTTTAACAAAGCCTACATACTAAATGAAACCTAACCTAAGTGCTTTCGACCCATCGCGACCCATTAAGGTAGCTTATGCTACTTTAACGCGTCGTGCGCGCAAAAGCACACTCGAGACGTCTAACTAGCCCTATGACAAGTGTTATATGCCTAAACATGTTACATAATCAGTTATGTGACAAAAGTTTAGGTTACATATGCTTAATTACCAATTATACATGAAAAGGGTATTCTGGTAATTTACCTAAGGCATATAAACTACCTATCATACAACTACTTAAACGATGTGACCATAGGGTATAACCTCGGAAGGTTATTCCCTACCTACTATGGTCACCTAATGTATTTGGTCGGATCCTAATGATCGACCAATATGGGTCGGGTTCGAAGGTATAAGCGATTTATCAGATCGCTTACCCTTACGACCCTAGACAACGTGGTAATCAGTAGGCATAGTCCCTTGGGACTATAACCATCGTGATTACAATCACGTTGCGAAGTTCAAACGAACTTCGCATTGACCATAAACTGGTCAACGCAGAAAGTCAAACAAAGTTTGACTTTCAGACTCAAAAAGCAATAAAAGAACGAAAGAATACTTACGAAGGGTCCCCGAATGCTAATCTCGATCCAAGTAACTCAGGTATGAAACAATGGTTTCAACTTAGAGTTTCTAAAATCAAAATTCTAGTGGGTTTTGAAATGGCATGGGGGGGTATTTATAGGATTCGTAGAGCCGTTAAGATCGTTCCTCGGAAACCGTGCTTTGATCTTGGCCATACACCTCAAGATAGTGGTTTTTGAAAACCATTTGAGCCCATAGATTGTCCCAAAACCATGTGCAAAAGTGAAAATGGACCAAATACAATGTTTCTGTCCAGGTTAGGCAGTCGCGTAGCGCGACTAGTAAGGCCCTTAGGGCTCGCGCTACGCTACCATACACCAGTTTCAAAAATGTTTCAAAAATGGTAGAAATGGTCCCTGCAGCCCGTTTAAGCTATTTTCGATGCGTTTGAACCCCGTTAACCTCATTTCAAGGCTCTAAAATAATGTTAAAGTATAGGGAACTCAAAAAATGCTCAAAAATATCTAGGATGTCGGTTCGTTTGGTCGTACGATCGCGATGTTCGCTTAATTACGACGGAATGCGCATAAGCGCGAAAAACGATCCAAATGACGCGACGAATGGATTTTTCTTATGCCAAACACTAAAATAAAATATTTTAGTGCTTACATAAATTTTTGGATATTCGGAGGTGTTCAGAACGTAAGTTATGCGCGAAAATGCAAACTTATGCACTTTTTGACACTTTTAGTCCCTGAATGACCCAAAAGTTTATTTTAGCACACCGAACCCCTCAAAGCCTATTTCTAAGCTATGTGAAGGATATTTATGGTATGTTTAACTTATGGTCATGTTCCGGAATGTCTGTTACAGTTCAAATTGGCATACTTTCGCAGTTTGTCAAATTTAGTCCCTGTAAGCGATTTAACTTGTTTTTGCCATACCAAACCTTCCAAAACTTATTTCTAAGTTATGTAGAGGTTATTTAGGGTATGTTAAGCCTATGTCACTATTCCGGAGTGTTTGTTGCATTAAACTGGTTATATTTACGCATTAGTGCGCGTATAACCTTCCAGAAAGCGATTTAGAGCTTGAAATCGAACAAGAGTTGATATGTGCAAAAGATACACATATTTATACAAGTCCAAAGTATGAAATACAATATTTCATTGGTTTGGCATTTATTTGATGGTCGCAGTGACACAGGTGTCACATTTAGCAAACCTTTGATCAACTTTCTTTCCTACTTGACCGAGAAAGAAGTCTCTTAAGTCGTATCAAATCTTTATCTTTGTGTCTAGACTTTCCATTACTTGGCTATAGGCCTTAGCCAAGGTAACAACACTATCATATCTTATAGATATTGGTGATATTGGTTTAAGCCACAATGGAGTCTCATAAATCAAGTTGCTAGTGTACCTACTAAACTTTCCAACAGCATAAGCCATATCCAGTCTAGTGCTTATCATAACATACATGAGAGATCCAATAGCCCTTGAATATTCAAGTTGACTTACAGCAACACTTTTATTAGGTGAGAGCTTCAAAGCAGGATCCATAGGAGTGCTAACCAGAGAACTATCATGAAAATAAAAATTTTCAACATCTTCTCAATATAATGAGATCAGAGATTGATATACCATTTTTCTCTCTTTGATCCTTAGACCAAGGATCACTTTCGTCTCCTCTATGTCTTTCACGTCAAAGCAAGATGACAAAAATTTCTTTGTTTTATCAACTTGGTCGTGGTCAGTACCAAAGATCAACATGTTCTCTACATATAGGCAAATTATAACTCATTTTCCACGTGTAACATCCATCGAAAAGGATCCCTGAAACCTAAGTTGTAATGTAAACCGGACCCTAAGAATCTTGAATAAAATGCGAATTTTATTTTTCCTGTTTGCGTTAATATTCAGTTATTAATATTTAGTTACAAGGTTTTATATATATATAGGTTAGTCTTCCGTAAGTTCCGTAAAAAATATAAAAGAGAAACGATTAACTAAGTTAGACTCTCTAAGTAAAACAATAACCTAAGTTAGTTACTAATTTTAACTAAGTTAATTATTATGTGTAACCAAACTAACTACATATAAAAGTGGAGGGACTTGGAGGTTGTATTTTGAAAGACAAACTAGGAGGGGTGAATTGTAATATAATGGAAGTTGGGGATCAGATATAACATATTCTAAAGTTTCATAAAACAAAAACAACAAAAGGGGAGGCCCGGGGTGTTTCGAACCGGAGACCTCGCCCTTCACAACATCAGCACACAACTCCATCACCACTAGGCTGTTACCTTGATTGGTGATGAAATAGAACTCATAAAGCTTTTAACATCACACTAGGCAATGTCTGAACTCCTTCCTCTCCCTTTTTCCGTCGAAACTCGACCCGAATCAAACGAACCAAAACTCGATCATGCGAATAACACATCGGTTGATATCCTAAATCGTTCCAAATGATTACATAAGTAACGTATGAGGTTTTAATGCATTAAATGGGACTTTAACAATTAAGTGAATTCATGATGAAATTGATGGCACCATTGATGAACTTCAAGCATGTGATCGGTCACCTCGAAATTTGATGTCTAAACTTTATATAATCATCAACTTTCGATTATGAACATCTTTACACAACTTTACAAGTATCCACAATCTACAAATCCTTACTTCAATCCATGAATTTAGAATTCCTACTAGCGAGAGACAATATTCACACATCATATGAAAACCATAATTCAGTTAACCTGCACTCAGGTTTTCTACTCCTGTGTCAGTCTGTCTGGTGGGTGGGTGCAGGGCTGGGTTATTATGGATTTGATGAGGACTCTGGTGGGTTTGGGGATTGGGTTGGGTTTGTTTTTGCTGCTGAATTGTGTTGGGATCAGGGTGGCCTGGTTTTGGATGGAGATATAAGAAGGAGGAGGGTAGAACCGTCATTTAGCGATTCTTGGTGCAATTTGGTTTCCCCTCTATTCGTTTGGTCTGTAGGTTATCACTATAATTCCCCCCTCATTTTTACCCTAACTATGATGACAGGAGACTTTTGGTTGTGTTAGTGCATAATGTCTGCAACCTACGTGTGACAACTCGAAATTTAGAACCTTTCTTGTATTCCGATGTAACATGCTTAAACGTGTGTCTAGTAACTGGTGTGATTAATGATAAGTGAACCTTTGTGCGATTATGTGTTATGTTTATATGTATGCTTGTGTGTATATGTTTAAGTGAGCCGAGAACCCGACTCGAGACCATGTGGTCTCGAGTGAACGATGCAACATGTGGGCCGGTTGGGCCACACACCCCTTTAGCCTATTCGAGAACCCATTAGGGTGCACTACTTAGATCGGATATATAAACTAAGTGGATAGCCATAGGTGCCATTTCTTTGGACAACACACTCACCCATACACACACTCCATCCTCTTCACTAAAACCCTAAGCCACAACACCCTCCTCCCTCACTCTCGGATCAAACCGGTGACCACTAAGGAGCTCTCGGATCAACTCGTACACACCCACTTGGAGGCTTCACTCACACCTTTGAACCTATACTCGAACCGGTTAGTGATTTATGAATTGATGTTTGGTCAAATGATGTTTTGATTAATATGATGGTATACATTGATGATGAGTTAGTGTTCAAGAAATCGATGCATAAATGTTCTATGTTATGTGTTTACATTCGGTTGATGATGATTATATGTTAATGTGTTGATTTCGTTAAGGTGAATAATGTATGCTTGACTAGGTAGGAGTGTTATCGGCTCTATATGGTTTGGATGTTGATATAAGTTGAAATGATTGATGAATGGAAACCGAATGCTTGTAATCGGCTGTGATATGTGCACGATTAGGACGATTCATTGTGTTGATATCTTAGGGTGCATGCTAGTGTTGATAAGTTGTTGATCATGATTTTTGTTTGGTTAAAGTTTATATGAATATTTGATGAACATAATGAAGAACTTGTTGAATATCATATGAACATGTTTTGAATATTTGAAAACTGATATGTTTGATCCAATTTGGTAAATTGCTAGACAAGAAAACAGGTTTAAGTGGATAGTACAAACTGTTACATGAAATCGGTTTTCCATTGGATAGTACACTGTGCAGAATCAGCAGATGTCCAGTCGAGACCTTCGGTCTCGACTCGAGACCACCATATGCCAACTCGAGATCACGGTTTCGACACAAGGTTGCGAGTCGAGAACCTCTAGTCTCGACTCGAGACCATGCCTCATCGACACACACATCATGACTCGAAACCACGATTACGAGTCCGGTTGCGACTCGAAACCAGAACGTGCATGACCCGAGACCTTCACGTTTGCGACTCGAGAACACATAAGCACAACTCGAGACCGCATAGTCTCGACTAGAGACCGCACAGTCTCGAGTCGAGACCAACTACATGTATACGCTGAATTGGACTTGCATGATCACGGGTTTGGGTGTTTGGGCCGGACCTTGGGCTTTGTTTATTTATATGCTACTGTGTAATCCGTAGGCATTGTTTCAAACTGCCATGTTCATACATGTATGCCATGATTTTTACTTGAGTACAATGTGCTAGCATACGTGTAGAACATACGTGCAATACGTGGTTTGAACCTGACTTGTATGATACAACTATGATAGGACGTGAGTGACCACAATATTGCTTGTTTGACTTTTCTGTGTATCTGCCGAGCAAACCAAGGTGAGTTCACACCCTCTACAAAGCATGGGATTCCCAGGGGTCGGGAATTGGGGTTAAGGAACATGGGTTCCTCGTCCTCCTTGGGTAGGACAGCAAAGGTTCAGGAATGTAAATTCCTCGTCCTCACGGACAGATAACTCGTACTAGACCAAAACTCTATCACGAAGTCCCTCCTTTTTATATCGACTTAATCGCCGGGCCAATGGCGAGCGGGTCATTAGTTAGATAGCGCTATTTAGGTCTGACAAACCTCACACCGTGCCGCAGAGGACGGGCGTGAACTAATGGATCTGGGGCACGTCAATGATGATAGACATTGACAGTTTCAGGGCACTTAAACATGACTACAGTCAGCAGTCGATATGGTAACGAGTCTAGTGTATACATGGGGTAGCCCCCACGGCCGCAATGCCGGATAACTAACACGGGGTAGCCCCCATGGCTGGATTGCCAGAGTAACCGGGAATAAACATGACACGTTTTTAACTATGGGGTAACCCCCACGGCAGGATTGCCAGATAAAGGAAACTGTTTTCGAAACAACTTAAAACGAACACCCAACCGTGAACTCACTCAACTTGTTGTTGACTCGTTACTACATGCTTTGCAGGTCCTTAGGTTCTTAGCTGGAGCTTGCATGGAGGAGGATCGTTGTGGGACATGGACGACTGAGTGCCATGTTAAACTTTGGAACAATTAAACTTATGCTTTGTTTTTAAGACTTATGCTTCCGCTTGCAACTTAACCATGTTTTGCTTGGACACCAATTGTATTGGTTAAACTTTTTATCTTTTAACTTGCATGTTCAATATGATTGGTGGCTGGATCCTGGTCAGTCATGCCTCCAAGCGGTGGTATTCCGCAGGTGGATTTTGGGGGTGTGACAGATTGGTATCAGAGCCATTGGTTATAGTGAACTTGGTTTTAATAAAGGGGAAAACGTTCTTGTTAAAACCAGACTATAACCTGTACAGTGCTCGACGGTCCACAACGACGCTTCACTCCACATGCAAGGCTCGACATCCTAGGTGATATGATCTGTGTATATATTGCCTACTTGTTAGTTACATAGTACATTGCTTATGGTATGCTGGGTTAGTATAACTACTGTTGCTTGAACACGTGCGTGCTTACTCTACTTTATCGTCGTACTTTCGCGAACCCCTCTCACTCACGTTCTTCTTGATATGAAGATCATGTCTGGACGCGTTAACCTGACACAAGCCCAGTTGACGGCTCTGATCAACGAACGAGTTACCGCAGCACTTGCAGCTGCACACGCAGGAGGTATATCCTGCAGTCCGAACTCATTCTAGGATCTTTAGGATCCCACTCTCGTGAACCAACCTTTGTGTTAAACTCTGTCTTTTCTTTCACCCACGATAGGTCAGCATGCTCAGCCACCCGTGTGCACTTTTAAGACTTTCATGGACTGCCGACCAACTACTTTTAGCGGCACTGAAGGAGCAGTAGGTCTCCTACACTGGTTTGAGAAGCTAGAATCTGTGTTCGAAATGTGCGAATGCCCTGAGGTGCGCAGGGTGAAGTATGCTACTGGTACTCTCGAGGGTTTAGCCCTCACATGGTGGAACGCTCAGGTTCAGATGCTGGGGTTGGTTGCTGCCAACGCCACCCCATGGGAAAATTTTAAAGAAATGATCAAGGAGGAATACTGCAGTCGTGATGAGATTCACAAACTGGAAGTGGAGTTCTTCAACCTCAAGATGACGGGGTCCGAAATTGAAGCTTATGTGAAAAGGTCGAACGAACTGGCAATTCTGTGCCCTACTATGGTGGATCCTCCCATCAAACGCATCGAACTATTTCTTCAGGGCTTGGTGCCGGAAATCCAAAGTCATGTGACTTCAGCGAACCTCGCCACCTACCAGCAAACTGTTCAGTTGGCTCACCGTCTCACGGACCAGGCGGTGGAGCAGAACAAGTTACCAAAACGCATAGGTGCTGCAACTACTTCTGGTACCTCTAGTGACAACAAACGGAAATGGGATGGAACTTCAAGTAAGGGTTCGACTTCTGTTCAGTCCCAGTCTCAGCAGAGGAAGACTGATGACTACAAGAGCCCTAATCAGCAATCGTCTGGTGGTCAAGGCCATGGTGGGTACAAAGGCAATCACCCCAAATGCAATCGCTGCAGCCTGCACCACAGCGGGCCATGCACCAGGGGCAACTGTCATCGGTGCAACAAGCCTGGTCACGCTGCAAAGGATTGCAGGAGCTTATACCCCGCCAATCAGAATCGTCATCAAGCTCAATAGAATCAACGCCAGCAGCAACAGCAAGGTGATAACAAAGGGTGCTTTCAGTGTGGAGCTGAAGGCCACTTCAAGAGAGACTGTCCTCAACTGAACAGGAACCAGAACAACAACAACAACAATAACAACAATCAGGGGAATGGTAACAATGGGAACAACAACAACAATGGCGCCAGGGGGCGGGTGTTTGTGATTGGCCAAGGTGAAGCAAGGAATGACCCCAATGTTGTGGCGGGTAAGTTCCTTCTCGACGACTTTTATGTTTCAGTTTTATTTGATTCGGGTGCCGATACTAGCTACATGTCACTAGAAGTTAGTCGAATGCTTAAGCGTATTCCAACACTTTTGAACAACAAGCACACCGTAGAGCTAGCAAATGGTAAGAGTTTAGAAGCCACACACATAGTCAAGGGATATAAACTTATTCTCGCTGACCAGGCCTTCTCTATCGACCTCATTCCTATTGTCTTGGGTAGTTTCAACGTTGTCATTGGGATGGATTGGTTATCCCAACACCGAGCAGAGATTCTTTGCAACGAGAAGGTTGTCCGTATTCCAGGTCCCAGTGGTGAACCTCTCATGATTCATGGCGACAAGAGGAGTGCTGTTGAGAACGTCATTTCTCTCCTTAAGGCCCAAAAGTGCTTGCGAAAGGGCCACACTGCCATTTTGGCTCTCGTTGCTGACACCTCAGAAAAAGAGAAGAAGATAGAAGATTTTCCAGTTGTACGCGATTATCCGGAGGTATTTCCTGAGGAATTACCTGGTCTTCCGCCCCATCGCCAAGTCGAGTTTCAGATTGAATTGGCTCCTGGAGCAGCGCCTATAGCTCGTGCACCTTATCGTTTAGCCCCATCAGAGTTGAAAGAACTCTCTACGCAACTACAAGAGCTCCTGGATAAGGGTTTTATTCGTCCAAGCTCATCGCCCTGGGGAGCTCCAGTATTATTTGTAAAGAAGAAGGACGGTACTTTCAGAATGTGCATCGACTACCGGGAACTCAACAAGGTGACGGTAAAGAATCGTTATCCTCTACCGCGGATTGACGACTTGTTCGACCAGCTGCAGGGGTCGAGCTACTATTCAAAGATCGATTTAAGATCGGGTTACCACCAACTGAGAGTCCGGGAAGAGGACGTCTCCAAAACAGCTTTCAGAACTCGATACGGGCACTATGAGTTTTTGGTCATGCCTTTTGGGATGACAAACGCACCTGCGGTTTTCATGGACTTGATGAACCGAGTGTGCAAGCCTTACCTGGACAAATTCGTTATAGTCTTCATCGACGACATCCTGATCTATTCCAAGAGTCAGGAGGAACACGAGCAGCATCTACGACTTATTCTGGAACTCCTTCGAACAGAACAGCTTTATGCAAAGTTCTCGAAATGCGACTTCTGGCTTCGAGAAGTCCATTTCCTAGGCCACGTGGTAAACAAGGATGGGATTCACGTTGATCCATCCAAGATAGACTCGATTAAGAACTGGCCTGCACCTCGTACACCAAAAGAGATTCGCCAATTCTTGGGATTGGCAGGTTACTACCGGAGGTTCATTAAGGATTTTTCTAAGATTGCACAGCCTCTCACCTCACTAACGCAGAAGGGCGTTGTTTATCGCTGGGGAAACGCACAGGAGTTGGCATTTCAGCACCTAAAGGATAGACTTTGAAGCGCACCTATCCTTTCCTTGCCGGAAGGCACAGACGACTTTGTGGTTTACTGCGATGCATCAATTCAGGGTCTTGGTTGCGTGTTGATGCAACGAGACAAGGTTATAGCCTACGCCTCACGCCAACTTAAGGTTCATGAGAAGAATTACACTACGCATGATTTAGAGCTGGGAGCTGTTGTTTTTGCACTTAAGTTATGGCGACACTACTTGTACGGTACCAAGTGCGCCATCTACACCGACCACAGGAGCCTCGAGCATATCTTCAAGCAGAAGGAACTGAATATGAGACAACGACGATGGGTCGAACTGCTAAATGACTACGAGTGCTCAATCAGGTATCACCCGGGCAAGGCCAATGTTGTGGCCGACGCCCTCAGTCGAAAGGACACTGCGCCTAAGCGCGTGCGAGCTTTACAACTCACGATCCATTCTAGTCTGCCTCCCCAAATACGAGCTGCTCAGATAGAAGCACTGAAACCAGAAAACGTCAGGGCTGAAGCCCTACGCGAATCAAGGCAACGCTTAGAACAGAAGGAAGACGGTGCTTACTACGTAACGGGACGCGTTTGGGTCCCACTCTACGGCAACCTACGAGAGCTTGTGATGGATGAAGCACACAAGTCTCGTTACTCAGTACACCCTGGATCAGATAAGATGTATCATGATATCAAAACTACGTACTGGTGGCCTAGCATGAAGGCCCACATAGCAACCTACGTCAGCAAGTGTTTGACTTGTGCAAGAGTCAAGTAGGAATACCAGAAACCATCAGGCCTACTCCAACAACCAGAGATACCTCAATGGAAATGGGAGCAAATTTCCATGGATTTTGTCACTGGCCTGCCTAGATCCCAGCGCGGGAACGATACTATTTGGGTGATCGTGGATCGACTCACAAAATCTGCACACTTCTTGGCTATCAAGGAGACGGATAAGTTCTCCACTCTTGCAGAAATATACCTCAAGGAAGTTGTTTCGAGGCACGGGGTGCCCACCTCTATCATCTCAGATCGAGATGCACGCTTCACGTCAGAGCTGTGGCAAGCAATGCACAAATCCTTTGGCTCACGACTAGACATGAGCACAGCGTATCACCCTCAGACGGACGGGCAGTCCGAGCGCACTATTCAAACCTTAGAAGACATGCTTCGTTCATGTGTAATCGACTTTGGCAACCGCTGGGAAAAGCATCTGCCACTTGTGGAATTCTCGTACAATAACAGCTACCACACCAGCATTAAAGCTGCTCCGTTTGAGGCATTGTACGGACGTAAATGCCGGTCACCTCTTTGTTGGGCAGAGGTGGGAGATAGTCAGATCACTGGTCCAGAACATGTGGTAGACACGACCGAACAGATTGCTCAAATACGAAAACGCATGGCGGCAGCTCGCGACCGTCAGAAAGTTTACGCCGACATGGGCAGGAAACCGCTTGAGCTCCAGGTTGGGGAGCGGGTACTACTCAAAGTTTCACCCTGGAAGGGTGTGGTTCGTTTTGGTAAATGCGGCAAACTTAACCCACGATACGTTGGACCTTTCGAAGTCATTGAGAAAATAGGCAGGGTGGCCTACAGACTAAACTTACCAGCGGAACTCGGTGCAGTTCACAACGTTTTTCACGTGTCGAATCTGAAGAAGTGTCCGTCAGATGAGACCCACGTAGTTCCTCCGAATGAACTCACTATCGACGAACAGTTACGATTCGTCGAGGAACCAGTCGAAATCACGGACCGGGATGTTAAGGTCCTCAAGAGCACCAGAATACCTCTCGTTCGAGTTCGTTGGAACTCACGTCGCGGCCCAGAGTTCACCTGGGAGCGCGAAGATCAGATGAAACAAAAGTATCCCCAACTGTTCGCAAACAGTACACCCACTACTGAGGCCGAAGCTACGGAATTTCGGGACGAAATTCCAGATCAACGGGGGGTGGATGTGACACCCCAGGAAAACCGGGAAAACCATACAACTTAACTAGCTTCCTCAGTGAGTGCCTACCAAATTTCGGGACGAAATTTCTTTCAACTTGGGGATGATGTGACAACTCGAAATTTAGAACCTTTCTTGTATTCCGATGTAACATGCTTAAACGTGTGTCTAGTAACTGGTGTGATTAATGATAAGTGAACCTTTATGCGATTATGTGTTATGTTTATATGTATGCTTGTGTGTATATGTTTAAGTGAGCCGAGAACCCGACTCGAGACCATGTGGTCTCGAGTGAACGATGCAACATGTGGGCCGGTTGGGCCACACACCCCTTTAGCCTATTCGAGAACCCATTAGGGTGCACTACTTAGATCGGATATATAAACTAAGTGGATAGCCATAGGTGCCATTTCTTTGGACAACACACTCACCCATACACACACTCCATCCTCTTCACTAAAACCCTAAGCCACAACACCCTCCTCCCTCACTCTCGGATCAAACCGGTGACCACTAAGGAGCTCTCGGATCAACTCGTACACACCCACTTGGAGGCTTCACTCACACCTTTGAACCTATACTCGAACCGGTTAGTGATTTATGAATTGATGTTTGGTCAAATGATGTTTTGATTAATATGATGGTATACATTGATGATGAGTTAGTGTTCAAGAAATCGATGCATAAATGTTCTATGTTATGTGTTTACATTCGGTTGATGATGATTATATGTTAATATGTTGATTTCGTTAAGGTGAATAATGTATGCTTGACTAGGTAGGAGTGTTATCAGCTCTATATGGTTTGGATGTTGATATAAGTTGAAATGATTGATGAATGGAAACCGAATGCTTGTAATCGGCTGTGATATGTGCACGATTAGGACGATTCATTGTGTTGATATCTTAGGGTGCATGCTAGTGTTGATAAGTTGTTGATCATGATTTTTGTTTGGTTAAAGTTTATATGAATATTTGATGAACATAATGAAGAACTTGTTGAATATCATATGAACATGTTTTGAATATTTGAAAACTGATATGTTTGATCCAATTTGGTAAATTGCTAGACAAGAAAACAGGTTTAAGTGGATAGTACAAACTGTTACATGAAATCGGTTTTCCATTGGATAGTACACTGTGCAGAATCAGCAGATGTCCAGTCGAGACCTTCGGTCTCGACTCGAGACCACCATATGCCAACTCGAGATCACGGTTTCGACACAAGGTTGCGAGTCGAGAACCTCTAGTCTCGACTCGAGACCATGCCTCATCGACACACACATCATGACTCGAAACCACGATTACGAGTCCGGTTGCGACTCGAAACCAGAACGTGCATGACCCGAGACCTTCACGTTTGCGACTCGAGAACACATAAGCACAACTCGAGACCGCATAGTCTCGACTAGAGACCGCACAGTCTCGAGTCGAGACCAACTACATGTATACGCTGAATTGGACTTGCATGATCACGGGTTTGGGTGTTTGGGCCGGACCTTGGGCTTTGTTTATTTATATGCTACTGTGTAAT
Organism: Helianthus tuberosus; assembly: GCA_030545235.1. NCBI lineage: Eukaryota > Viridiplantae > Streptophyta > Magnoliopsida > Asterales > Asteraceae > Helianthus > Helianthus tuberosus. The sequence goes on from JARYGA010060569.1 coordinate 201,680, forward strand.
CCGTAGGCATTGTTTCAAACTGCCATGTTCATACATGTATGCCATGATTTTTACTTGAGTACAATGTGCTAGCATACGTGTAGAACATACGTGCAATACGTGGTTTGAACCTGACTTGTATGATACAACTATGATAGGACGTGAGTGACCACAATATTGCTTGTTTGACTTTTCTGTGTATCTGCCGAGCAAACCAAGGTGAGTTCACACCCTCTACAAAGCATGGGATTCCCAGGGGTCGGGAATTGGGGTTAAGGAACATGGGTTCCTCGTCCTCCTTGGGTAGGACAGCAAAGGTTCAGGAATGTAAATTCCTCGTCCTCACGGACAGATAACTCGTACTAGACCAAAACTCTATCACGAAGTCCCTCCTTTTTATATCGACTTAATCGCCGGGCCAATGGCGAGCGGGTCATTAGTTAGATAGCGCTATTTAGGTCTGACAAACCTCACACCGTGCCGCAGAGGACGGGCGTGAACTAATGGATCTGGGGCACGTCAATGATGATAGACATTGACAGTTTCAGGGCACTTAAACATGACTACAGTCAGCAGTCGATATGGTAACGAGTCTAGTGTATACATGGGGTAGCCCCCACGGCCGCAATGCCGGATAACTAACACGGGGTAGCCCCCACGGCTGGATTGCCAGAGTAACCGGGAATAAACATGACACGTTTTTAACTATGGGGTAACCCCCACGGCAGGATTGCCAGATAAAGGAAACTGTTTTCGAAACAACTTAAAACGAACACCCAACCGTGAACTCACTAAACTTGTTGTTGACTCGTTACTACATGCTTTGCAGGTCCTTAGGTTCTTAGCTGGAGCTTGCATGGAGGAGGATCGTTGTGGGACATGGACGACTGAGTGCCATGTTAAACTTTGGAACAATTAAACTTATGCTTTGTTTTTAAGACTTATGCTTCCGCTTGCAACTTAACCATGTTTTGCTTGGACACCAATTGTATTGGTTAAACTTTTTATCTTTTAACTTGCATGTTCAATATGATTGGTGGCTGGATCCTGGTTAGTCACGCCTCCAAGCGGTGGTATTCCGCAGGTGGATTTTGGGGGTGTGACACTACGCAAGTGTATCGAGTCATGTATGTAATTGGTCTATGTGTTAGAACAACGGAATTGTATTGTAAAAGTCCCTTCGTATGAAGGAGTCCTTCGCACGAAGGGATCCATGTCTGTTCACACGAATGGGTATGACCATTCGTCCAAAGCTCTTTCGCATGGATATAATTGCCTGTAAATAGGTGTGAGGGTGAGACCTTTGTAGAACTTTTGGCATTCGGATGGCGAAGCGCTGCCGAACTGATTCCAGGGTCTGTACTTGCATTTATTCAATGAAATCAGTGTTAATCGTTGAAATCTTGTGTCTGTCTACTACTCAATCGGATTCCGCACGATATGAATAGCTTTACTGAGTTGGCCTGAGCGTAAATGAGATCGAAACGGTCCTCACAAGTGGTATCAGAGCTTGGAGGCCGACTTCAGAGACTCTACACACAAGATTTCAGCATTTGAAGACTTTTCTAGACTTCTCACTTCTACTCTTTCTACTTTTCATCTTTTTCTGATTAAATCCACGGATAGAATGGATTGAATTTTTCACAGTTTGTTTAAAACACGTTTCTAACAAACCCTTGAAAAATTTGGCTCAAAACACAATCAGAATCATCTAAAAACTGTCAAAAATTGCAAAAACACGAAATCTGATATCTCGTACAAAGGAACCATTCGCGCGAATAGACCCTATTCGCACGAAGAGAATATTGTCAGTCATTTAAAGATTCCATTCGCACGAAGGAATCTTGTCCATATAGTTTTTGTTCCATTTGAAGGAATTGACTGACTTGACTTGTTTGACTGTTTTTCAGGGTTCGTTCGCACGAAATTCGAGATTTTGAAAAGATGGAAAACGAATTTTATAACGCTTTTGCTACATCGTCTACTTCAATGGCTCGGAATTTGAATCTGGGCAATGAACTTAGTACATCCGTCAAACCACCGAAACTAATGATGCCGTCATCTGTAACATCCGCGAGAAATGGGTCTTAGAAAAATCCAACTCATTTTGTAAACTGGATCCAAACCGCATGAAATAAAAATGGAATCTGCAATAATTATTTGATATTTTTAATATTTCATATATTAATTTAATTAACTTAATTATTTTCCTATTAGAAACATTAATAATATAAATAATCTAGGGTTAGTTTCATTTGTCTCGTTAAAAATTATAAAGGAAATGGGTTAACTTGGTTAAATTATTGAGTAAAAGTAAGTAATAATGTTCAGGGACTGACTGAACTGCCAAGTTTTGGAAGTTATTTAAGGCAAATAAATAAAAGGAAGATAAACAGGTAAAACCGGGTGAAGCGGGACTCAACCCGGGTCTCTACCGGGTTCACATGAATTAGCAACACGCAACAACCACTAGACCACGACCCTTTTTGTGTTAAGTCTCCACGCGCCTTATTTAAAAACCCAAACCAAACCCTTTTTGTGTTAAGACATGTGCTTGTGAAGATCTCGCTAAGGCTCTGAAGAAGCTGTTGTGCCGGGCGATCCTTGTGAACGAGTACGTGGCATGCACTATAAGAGCAAACCATGCAATAATCACCAAACCTATAGGCAAAAATTGCAATCAAGCAAACAAAATATCCCTAAATGTAGGATTGTTTTACCGACCAAACGAGTCGTTTAGAAGAGTTTTTGCTCAATACGAGAGGCGGAAACAAACGTATCGAGGTAATTCAGCTTGCAATTCACTTTAAACTGTCTTTTGATTGATATCAGATCGATTACAATGTTGTAGACACTTCGGCAGAGCTTCGCTACCGGAATCAGAATCGTTACAAATGAATAGGCACGACAGGTATTTATAGGGAAGGTAATTTCGCATGAAATGGTTCATGCGAAATAGTAATTTCGCACGAAATCACTCAACCGAAACCAAGCTCACACGAAATCATAATTCCGTGCGAAATACCCTTGATTTCGTACGAAATAGCTCTATGCTATTTCGTGCGAAATACCTTCACACCCACATATCTCGTTTTGCGTGCCCTGATCTATCTATTACAAAACAAGACTCGATACAAGACGAAGTCGACAGACGTATGCACCAACAGACTCCCCCTCGGATGTTGACGAAGTCTTCGGTGTCGAGTCTTCGGTTGTCAATCCTTCAGTCTTTATCAGTCTTCTCGATCTCTCCAAAGATTCTCCATTGTAAGCATCCTCAATCAATCTCTTTCTCTTTCTCCCAGAATCTCAACCTGGCTCTATACTCCTCTTGATCAGGTCTCTTGATTCCTTAAGATCATCAGCATCAGCAGCTTACATCTTCAGACTCCTTCTTGATGTCATCAGACTCCCCCTTTCGATAAGCTGGGATCGCAGTCTGGAATTCATTTTTCACAAGTTCTAAGATTGTAACCTTGCTTTTCTCAAACTTCATTCCTGCACAATCTCTACCACAAACATAAGTTTCATAAATTTAAAATATTGCAAATTCAGAAACCACTTTGCAGGAATTATAAAAAAATGATTTAATCTCAGATATTCACTTGTAAGAATAACATCTCTTTCTTTCTTAAACACACTCTCCCAAACCTGTTGTTCATCATGCTTAGCACTCGGAATTTTGAAACTTAGCTCTTCAACATCAGTTGTCGAAAATCTTTTTGTATTTTTTTTAATTTTATGCTAAAACATACTGAAAATCATTTTGAAATTTTGATTTTAACGAAATGTAGTAAAGAAATATGTACAAACAATATTTTTGTGAGTTTGTGTAAGAGGATCATATCAGTTTTTGAGACAAATCACCAACACCGTTAAGCTTTAAACATTTTAACTTCTAAACGATTCACTTAGATTGTCAGTATACTGATCCACTTAAATTCTCACACAAAGTTCAACTGTTTCGAGATACGGATTTAGTGTTTTAGAGACTTAAACTTATACGCGTGTTCCACCTCAGAATATACTCCCGTATCCAGATCCCAATATTCAGTCTTACATGTGAGTATACCTAGATGATATCTGTAAAGGGTTAATTGCGAGGGCCATGAGAGCTCAGGCTATTGCTTCCGCAAAATCAGAGAGATGATGGCTTCGACTTTTGGTGTGTTCCCTTTAGAGAATCTTTTCTTCAACAGCACATGATTAGCATTTTGCAATGTTTCATCATTTTTTATGCTGAGGGGGGTGCTATATTTCAAGCAAGCAGAAAGTATTATACGAGGACTAGGCCATTGCTTCCGCAAAATCAGAAGTCCCGGGATAATACCCCAGATATCACTAAGCATAAAGATCTAGTATCTCAGAAAGAGGGACCTTTCAAACAAGATTTCGGGGGTTACCCATATATCCGAGAGATGTTCCCCACGAGATAAGTAAGTTTGAAAGTAAGGTTTATATCTCGACACAATCTACTAAATGTGCAAAAACCTACTGGCATATCATCAGTGAGACCGTTTATCACTTTTTAACTTTCCAATTCTTTAGCATGCTGTGATCGTCTACTGATGTACTATCATTTCCTCTTTTTCACAACAAAACTCATTTTTGATTTTATCATGTTTTTGTCTTTTTCAATTTTTCAAATGTTTTTGGATTTTCTAAAATTTCTTACTCCCTCTAAAATGCAAAATCATTTAAAGAAATTTGAAAACAAACTGTACAAATAAAGTGACAACTGTTGTGAATTGCTTCAAATCGTCATCCACTTGGCATAAACAATCAGAACTCCCCCTGACAACAAACTATTTTCTCATTATGATTTCAAAACACTTAAGTTTGTTTTAATCAAAATGATTTTTCCGGAAAATAAGTTTTGTTGATTTCATAAAACCACTTGTGTTGTAGGTTAGGGGATCAATTCATCACTTTGTTTTCCAATCATTTGAATGAAAGTTAAATCAAGTTCAACTTAATGACCTTGATTAACCTCTTGTAGGTAAAACCTCTCTATCAACCACTTGTCGGTTTGTTTACCAACTATTACCACTTGTAGGTTGAAATCTCAAGATGCCGATTCCTACCCCACACTTACCAACCTGGGAGTTCCGGCAAGTCAACCTCTTCAAAAACATTTTTTCAAGAATGATGCCGATTCATGCTCCGCGATTACCAACTTGGGAGCTCCGGCAAGTCAGGTTCTTCAGTTAGAGAGATTCTCCCAAGCCTAACGGTCCTTGGGAGATTCCGAGTTGTCAACACTCGGTTTCTTTGTTTTCTTCTCATAAAATTCTTTAACCCCCTTGACCTTCTCATCAATCATTTTACCAAAAATGTTAGTAAAGTTATGATATAACTAGAAAAATAAATAAATGAATATATGCATACCCATACTTAATTAACTCGAACTAAAATAGAACAATCAAAACCCAAACCGCCCCAACCCTTCCTCTCCCCCTTCATCAACCCCCTGACGGTCGACTGTCCTCGCTCCCCCACCGCTCCAACTACCTCCCCCTTCTTAACTTTCTATGTCTCCCATCTCCTTTCTTCATCAACGATTTTATACACCGCAAAACAACTTTAGATCTAAATTTAAAATTAACTCAGTTCATCACCACGTACCACGAATCTGTGGCATATTTTGTATAAAACGTGATCGTAGTTAGGGATGAGCATTTGGTATTGGGTACCGGTATTGAATTTTTTAGGTACCAGTATCGGTACCCACCTTTGATATTTTCGGTACCGGTACATATTGGTTCAATACGGTACCGGTAAAATACTGATTTTTACCGTACCGAACATTTTCAGTACCGGTGCCCAGTTTTGACAGTTTTCGGTACTGGTATTTTCGATACTTGTCTTGGTACCACGCTCATCCCTAATCGGTGTTGATAGATAAAATGGTTTGTTTTTTTTTTGGAAAAAAATAGCAATTGGGTTTTAGGGCATCATTTAAGATCCATATAGAAACAATGGTAAAGGGAGGGAAGTGATTGAAAAGCTAGTGATGAAAATGCAAAACAATATTTGAAGATTTGGAGCAAACTTTTTGAAATTGAAAGCTCAAAACAATGGCAAGCCATAAGGCATAGTGGTGAGCCTAGTTATTTTGGACACACTTCGAGAATATATGATAAAAGGCTAATAGTGCAAGAAAAGCAAGGTAAATAGAACAAGTCACAAAGTATTGTTTTCCGGGTACAACAATCAGAAAGCCCCCTCCAAATTCAATGTCCTATTTTCCAATGTATCATGATTCCATTTCAATCAGAGTACAAAATCCAGTAGTTGTGAATACCTATTCTTTGTTTACTTCAACATCATCTGATGTCGTTACGGTTTCAGAAACCTCCTTCACTTGCGCAGCATCAACATTTGCTGCCTCCTCGCAGTTAATGTCTGAAGATCCGCTTTTGGTCTCAAACCGAACCAGTAACCTTTCCAACATTTCCTGACAGTCGATAGCTGTCACCATCACTGATAAACTAGAACGCCCTTTCCAGCAACCAATGGCAATCGTTGATCTATCCACCACAGGCGGATCAGATGAGCCTTCATTATCTGTCACACAACAAAACAAAGTAGATTTTAAGGAAGAGGATTGACATACAACAGGACCAACAGCTCGGCTAGCAAACAAACCTTTGTTGAGAACCACCACACAACAGCCCAAAGAAAGCGTGGAAACCTTTTCACGAAATCCATCATCAACTAAATCTGGAAATTTGATGGATTTGTATTGCAATAAATGCTTGAAATCCGCAGGTGATGCACAAGCTATCTGTTTGGTCATATGCGGAAGAAGCAATGGCAAACCTTCTGAAGATATTCTGAACACACAAGCTGTGGAAACGCCTTCTCTAGATGTTTGCCTTTCCTGGAACAGAAACCCCGGAAATTTAATATTATTATTATTATTAAATAAATAAACTAGAATAACATTCACAGAGAACTTACAAACATCTTGAGACCGATAGAAGTTATTTTGAGTTGCTCTCCAGCTAGGAAGTTGAGTTCCACAACGTTCTTGACAGATTCCGAAATATAGTAAATTCTCTTCACATGATTGGTATCACTATTTCGTGTAATAAGGTGATGGTTAAACGGAAAAGATTCTTTGATGCCATAGAACTCCTTAATACCAGTGAGAAGAGCATCATCTTTGAAGAAAACAACAGGGTCAACTCCAAACCACTTGCCTTGAATCTGCAACTTTCTCTTATCATTGGCCTTCTCGGCACGAGATTTTGGTTTATTTGGACTCTCAACTCTAAGCTTTTTACTTGGATTACAGTCCAACAACTCTTCATCAGACTCTTTGACGGGTACACCAGCATCAGCTATTGCCTCTTCATTAACATCTTTATCTTCTCCTTGTTTCACTTTTTCATCGAGTACACCTGCATCAGCATTACTCACATCCGTTTCATTAACATCTTTATCTTCTCCTTGTTTCACTTTTTCATCACTATCAGAATCTCGTTCTCGCGAATGTTTGTTTGACTTTGTTTGTAAGACTGCACCAATGAGAAGCAAAACAAGCTCTGTTATAGATATAGATACAAATGCAAATTAGAGGTAGAACCTTTGACCCGTTCAATTTAAACGGGTCGATTTAGGTTATTTTTAGAGCTTAGAGAAGAAAGTCAAGTGAATTTTGAATGCATAAAACTAAAGGTGGTCACAAAATGGGTGGTCACGCACATTGAAAACTTGTCAAAATAGGTAACTTTGGGTATAGGTCGACTCGAGAGCGTCCTGATAGGGTTTAACCCAAAACATTTTTTGTCCAAACATGATTACAAAAAGTATATCATCTCACAACAAAACCAACTTGTTGAATTCAATGATTTAGAAGCTTGCATGCTTTACAAATACAATCTAAACATGTTTCAACCAGTTTCCTTTTAAGATGTTTTTAGCTGTTTGACCCACCCGTTTAAAGATAAAATAGTGCGATTGGTAAATAAATTGAGTGCCACTGGCGATGAGTTAAAGACTCACTGAAGGTAAATGGATTAGATTTTTTTTACAAATAATTAAAACAAAGATACACTACTGAAACAATGGGTCAAGTTATTCTACAAAGGCTTCTAATTGTAAGAAGGATTTATACAGTGACAAGTGTCCAATAACCTAAAACTAAACCCACCCCACCACCACCAATAACCTAAAACTAAACCCACCCCACCACCACCCAAAAACCTAAACCCCCACCCCCCACCCTCTCGGCAAATATATATATATATATATATATATATATTCGGGGGGTGGGTGATGTGGGGGGGGGGGGGGGGTTTAGGTTTTTGGTGGTGGTGGATGTTTAAGGTTTTTTTTTTTTTGTAGTGGGGTTTTTTGTGTAGTGGGTTTTTTTAGGTTATTGGACACTTGTCACTCTATAAATCCTTCTTACACTTCTTACAATTAGGATCCTTTGTATTTGGTCCTAATCCTTGAAACAATATAACTTAATCTTTATCAATTCTTTTTTTGGATCATTACGGAAACAATATAACTTATGAATCATGCTTGACACTTAACTATTTATAAAAAATGTAGTAATTTAAGACAAAGGTATTTGAGGTCAACCATAGTACCATACTAAAAAATTACACATTCTGAAACCAACTTAATTTGACCTGTTACGTAAATAAAAAGTAATGCCAAAAAAAGCTCCGGTGTTTTGGTCTCGCCCATAACCCACTCCACCACCTCTTAAGTAAATAAAAAGTATGACTTCTTAACGCTCCCCATAGTTCAAAAGATACTGACCTGGTAATTGAGAAATCTTGTGGAAAACAGCAACAAAAAAAGCTCCGGTGTTTTGGTCATGAGGCACAAAACGCATGCAACGCTCTAATGGAAGTGATGAAACTTCAGGCACCAAAACATCAACATCCTCGTTGTTGTTCGAATTCCCATCTTCAATTATTTCTGCACCTGGGTTCTCATTGGTATCATCAGATGTGTCTAAATGGGCTTGCCCAGAAGGAAACATGCTGGGAACAATCCCACTTCTTCCATGTTTGCAAGCATCTTTATGAGAAGCTAACCACACACCTTTGTCTCGAACCTATAGAATTTATCAAAATTTTATGACTGACAAAATTTATATAAAACTGTAAAACAGACCTTCCAACTTTTGAGACCGGGCCTACGTATAAGCTGAGGGAGCTCGGTAGATACATCAACAAGCTCAACGGAGCCTCCACACCTCCTCAGAATCTGAAACAACATAAATTTAGTGCCACACATGACGTGATAAGAAAATCACAGTTGTGTAGCTACTTGACTCTTAAATATAGTAAAATATAACCTCAGACACTACAGCCTCATTTTCCACAGGATTCATAGAGCATGTTGAGTAAACCATTCTTCCACCACTTCTAAGCAATGCCAAACCTGTAATAAAAATAAGTTAATTATTGTGACTTTATAATGGTGCACCTGCAATAGGTGTGACAACAAAAGAACCCATCATTAATACTTATTTGAGAAGTACAGTTTTTCAAAGCATGACTGTAGAACGTTAGGGAAAATGGAACAACGTTGGACAGTTGCAATCAAATTAAACAATGGTTAACCATTAGTGAATATATTACAAACCTCGCATGGCTATCTGAAGCTGTAGACAATGAACACCATTAGCCATCCCCACACTCCTGCAATTCATGAGAAATCCATAGGGTGTTTGATGTCTGTTTTATAAGTGCTTATATAATATAAAATAATAAAAATTGTATAATCAAACGTGGCAAATCAGTGTCAAGGACTCAAGGTTGATAGTGTTAGTTTCAATGTTTGGTAATTTTTTGTTCAAAGAACTAATAGATAACATTATCGAAAAGAACATTATTACAAGATAAAGTAAAAAAAAGCTCATGGAATAAAAAAGAAAAGTCTCTCATACAAGATTACAAAAGGGTAAATATGTAATATCATTCTGTTTTTTAAAGCAAGTTCTGCTGCAATGGGTATGTTTATGTCAACATTAAGACCTAATTATCAAGATTTGAAATCCAAGAATCAATTGCATTACTAAAATGTAGTTACCATTTTCTCCAGATATCGGGAGCTTTGCGAAGAGTACCATCTCCACTGCATGGAACATCACACAGGACACGGTCAAATAACAGCTGAGTCATACCCAACTCAGAGACATTCTCATGATTCTTCTTCATGTGACAACTTGGAAAATGTTGGGCTTCATGGTTAGTCACAACCAAGTTGGCAGTGCACATTCTTTTTGTTTGATGAATAAGAAGATTGCATCGTTGTACATCAACATCGTTTGCTACAACCTACAAAACAGAATTATTACATATTACATAAACTAAATGTACTAAAGATCAATCATCAGAGAGAAAAATATAACCATTCCACTTGGTAAAGATCCCACTTCCGATGCCTGGTGTATCATTTCAAGTAGTTGAAACGTTTTTGAGCCTGGAGCTGCACACACTGTACATAAAAAAAATCAAACATTTAACACAGCTTCAATCGGAAACAGGCTGTATGCTTCAAGCCAAAACAGGTCAGGTGGGATCAACCTGCAATCTTTTTCTTTGTCTATTTTCATTGTATTAAGTTTGATCACGAATACCAAAGCTATTACAATAATATTCTATAATTGTAAAGTAATACAAGTTAGGAGCAATTCAAAGACACCCTGGATGATTTTCAAAAGGTAAATGAATCAAACTGCCACCTCTGCCAACAATTCTTTAGAAATAGGCAATGATCCATTTCAAAAGCATATATATGTGCATTAATTAATTATTAATGTGTGTGAAATGTAGATCCAGTGGCATTAGCTACAAATATCATTACTTACAGTCAATAACAAAATGATCTCGATGTACATCCAAGAACAGTGGAGGTACCTGTGTGCCAAATAAATGATACATTACTTGAGCAAGACAGCATGCATAAGGCACATACATAGCAACAAATTGATCATCAAAAAAAACAAATGATAAAGTCAAGGTTGCACACCATGCTAACAGCCTCCTGTCTGGTAATGTTTCCAATTTCATTTTCTTGCTTTAGGAACTCATGAAACCTAAATTATTATTTGATAGGAAACAAGAAGAGATTAGAAGAGATTACAAGTAAAAGTAACAGGATGACTGCATATACGGACCTCTCAAGACTCTTGTTCTTTCTGAGTTGCATTCTTGAAAAACTTGACTGCCAAGCAAAGTTATCAGGATACCAAGGCAATGGCTTTATGCCCTCAGCTTCACCCTGACAGAAATGGATGATGGATTCAGGCAGGGTATGTTTTATGTACAAGAAGAAATGGAAATGGAAATGGAAATGGACCTGTGGCTGAAGAGATTTGGTAAAGTCATCCTCTAACTGCGATTTGAGATCCATAGAGAACTGGCTACTGGAATTGATCCTGAAAGCAGAAGGAAGTGGGTTCCTCAAACACTCCATGAAAGCGTCCCACTCCTCCGGACGCACAATCCCTTGCTCCTACATAACAACATAACCAACCAAGTTTTTTTTTTTTTTTTTTCAATCGTTTAGGAAGGACTGCAAGCAAGCAAGCAAACAAGTAGCTGCTGCTTACCTTATAGTACTCATTAAAGGCGGCGTTCTCAGAAACGAAGGGCTGCCAGTTGTTGCTCTCTTTATTTTGTTGTTGAGGCTCCGATTTGTTGTTTTTCCAAACGTTTTCCCTGCCATCACGAAAATGCTTTCTTTGAGTTCTTCTCGACCGCCCTCTGCCTCCCATTCCTTCCTTCTTGCTTGCTACTCACAAAGACGATGTTGGAGGTTTCTCTTCGCAAGGGCAGAGAGAGGGATGGATGATACCACGCTTTATTGTTATTTTTTAAACGCATAGTTTTAGGGCTGAACTGGGCCTTCATTTGGGCTTTTCTATACATTTTATCCCCTGTTATCTTTTCACCACATTTAGCACACAAATGTTAATTTGAATTTACTTGTTTCATTCTCACATTTAGCACACAAATGTTAATTTTCTTTAAAGTTATATATCTTGAAACATTCTTTGATAAAATCATAGGGAGAGCTGAATAATCTTTCTTTTCTTTGTCATAAGCAGCCTTCTCAATATCAATATAACTTTAAACAATGTATGTAAACCCCAGTTATACCATCTTTTTATGAAAAATGAATTCGGTCACCACATACAATGTTTAATTATAGTTACTAGTAGTGTAACACTCACAAGCACAGTGTAAATAATTGTTTTCCAACTTGTCAGAGTAATGATACAAATGGTGAAATGTTTCAGACAATTTTGAACAATCTGTTCCAATGCCCCTGTGTAACACCTCGTAAATTCGTGTCCGGTAATGTACTGACACGTGTTTGTACTCCCAAATGTGCCTAATGTTGGCTGGGAGGGACTAATTATGACAAGATATGAAAGTATGAATATGGATGGACTAAAAGTGTCAACATGCAAATTTTATTTGCCTCTGGGTGGCCTTTGCGGACAGTATAGCCTTTAAGCTTACGGACCGCAAACAATGGAAATTTTGAGTCTTGAGGTTCGGTTATGGACCGCAAAGCCTTATGGCTTACGGTCCGTAAGCCAGCTAGAAACCAGGTGCACCAAGGTCCTTACGGACTGCAAAGGGAAACCCCCTACGGTCCGTAAAGCATCGCCAGTGTCAGAATTTTTGTTTGGGCTCCAAGTTTACCACTATTCTGAAACAATGAGCTCTCTAGCAGGTCTTGACACGTTTATGGGCAATTGTAATGATCCAAAGTTGATCTCTAACACCTGGAACAATCTCATAACTTCTTCTCAAGTATAAATAGAGGCTTGATGCAACCTCATTTACTTGCACCTTCTCATAATCCATTCTATTTCCCTCCTCTGGAAGTTCCTAGTCTATAGGAGCATCGAATTCAGTTCTATTTTGTCCAAGGATCACTTGTAAGTGTTCCTCTCCTGTGCATTTTCATTTTATAGGCTTTAATAGCCGAAAGTCAAGCAAAATCGATTTTTGCTTTGACTTTCGGTTTAGACCATTATTGTAACACCCCGACTGCGTAAAACAACAAACCGCGGCGGAAACGTTGGGGAGTCACGTCACAGGATAAATTGTTTCACAAGTAATGGTAATTGAAGTTTCATTTTATGGATTAAATATGTTACATTGTCTTGGAAATAGAAACAAATAAACAGTACAATTGTCTTTCATGTTTTATAATCACTAAGGCTCGCGTCCAATCCTATGTGAAGCATGATCATATCAAACAACAGCTCCTGAAACATATGTGAAAAGAGAGTCAGCATAAAAAGTTGGCGACTACATAGGTTTTGTGAGTGTGTCAAATTCATGGCTTGTATACATATTGCAATATCTCGTCCAACTACTAGAGTCGATAAGTGAAAACCTTGTATCAAATCGCCCGTGTTATCAATTGTTCGTTGATGATTTCATCAATTGTGGCATAAAACTAACCCTTTTTTAGTACTAATGTTGGAAAAAGTGTGTTTTTGTCTTCCTTTTGTATTTTCAGGATTAAATGAACTCAAATTAACAAAAGAAGCAAAAAGTCAGCTAAATCTAGCATAAATACAAGAAAAGGAACAAACGTGGCATGCCCGACCCCCCGACAGCATCTTTCCAAGCAAAATAAAGAAAACAGAAGGCTGAACACGCCCCGTGCTCACTGAACACGGGGGCGTGCCCAAGTACCAGCAGAAAAGACAAAGCTGTAGAAGCTTCTATCGCCCACCACGGGGTCGTGCTCAGCGGACACGGGGCTGTGGTCAACTCTAAGATTCGCAGAATCTGGGGAAATCTTGATAGTACATATTTGCTTTTGCACACGGGGGCGTGCCCAGTGGACACGAGGGCGTGGTCAACTGATGCAGACAAACTGCAATTAATGAAGAAAGAGAAGGATATGGACACGGGGCCGTGCCCAATGGACACGGGGCCGTGCCCGAGCTTCTGTTCAGCCTATAAATATGGGTGCTTGGCTCAATTGCAAACCATCCCTTGGCACACCACCTCTCTCACACTTCACCCACCACCCACCACCACCATAACACCATCATCCACCACCATCATCCATTGTCCATCATAGAGTGTGTGAGTCGTCTCGGGATCCAAGATTGGTCGTAAGAGTTCTTGATAATCAAGGCCATGTTTGCCTAAGTCTCTTACATCACTTGGTGAAGACAAAGTGTCTAGTGTAATACTTTTTATTTTTAATCTTTTTGCACTTTTTACTTGGTTATGTATTAATGACTTTAATAACTAGTTTCTTATGTTGAAGGTGATTTTTCCTTATCGTTTGTACGTGGTGTCTTGGCATTATTTTACTGTCTATATAAAATAAAAGATTTTCACCATTCATATCTCCACGGTCTATATGGAGGTATGTTGGCTACCTGGTCGGGGGTTAAGGGAACGGTTTGGTAAGAGTCTTGCCTTGTTCAGTGTATAGATCCTGCAAGGACCTGGGTCAAATTTAGTAGGACCTCCTTCAATACTTAACGGTATTGAATGGCGGGGGTCCAAACTCTTTGATCCCCTCATATGTAAGCTACTATTAATACTTTAACCCGGCTACTTAGGACTGTATCCCTGCTGACTCAGACTACTTAGCCGAGGGTAACGTCACCTTCAAAAGAGGGGCCTACCATAATATGCATTAATAACTTAATTAATTATCTTTCAATAATCCGACCCTTTAGGATTGTATCATTGCTGACTCAAACTACTGGGTTGAGGGTAACGTCACCTTCAAAAGAGGGGCCTACTACAATAACTAAGATAATATCTTAAAAAGTGCAAAAGTGCGGAAATAATCAAAGGTTACACTAAACACGAGTCGGAGCCAAGTGATTCATCTTGTCTATCTGTTTTTATTTTTATTTTATTTTTCAGCATTTTAGTTAGTTTTTATTTTTCTAGTTTAAAACCTGTTTCTAACCTTTTTTTATTTGATTAGACGTTGAGGATAAACCGGTATTAAAATCTCTTGTGTCCTTGGACGACCTCGGTATCATGCCAACACTATACTACGCTCACGATGGGTGCACTTGCCCATATGTGTGTTTGGTGTTAGTAAAATATCGTGTTTTATAAATTTAAAACTTGACTAACGTGTAAAAAGGGCTTAAAAATATACTTAAATACCTATCACACTTTACGCACATCAAGTTTTTGGCGCCGCTGCCGGGGACACAATGATTTTAAGAAAGTTAGGAATCAACGGCCTAATCGTTTTTCTTATTTTTCTATTTTTTGGGATTTTTCTTAAATTTTCAGCTTCTGCAGAACTCAACACAGGTCGTGCCCGCTGAACACGCCCCGTGCCCAATCATTGGAACTGGCAATCATGTTTTAAGTCAGACAGTAAGCTGAACACAGGGTCGTGCCCACTCAACACGCCCCGTGCCCAAGATTCAGTTACTGAAAACAGAACCGTAAGATCCCAACGGTTGGTAATTTCTGACACAAACATGAGTGATACTGATATTTTTTACTTTCGGCGCTCTTATGGTACGTGGTGTCAAATATGTGGCGGTTCCCATAAAGAATTAGAATGTTATTTTCTAAATTATAAGCCCCACTATATTGACCCATCGTTTTCCTGTATCCTTAAGAGGGGCGAAAGTAAAAAATAATTCTTATCTCTCTCTCGAATGCTCTCAACCGGATTTTTTTAGGAGAAATGCTTCTTGATGAACTATTTCAATTAGAAGATCTAATTCTTAATTGGTTAAAAGAACTTAGGATAGATTTCAATAATTTATCTCAAGACGATAACCAAGAAGAAGTGTTGGGATCGCATTCAAACAACTTTGTTGTTCCCAACGATACCTCTAACTCTAGTGAGGACTTGAGCGATAGTCGTCCCTGTGTCGATTATGCCGTGAAGGACTCCCCATCGACTTCGTTCGATGCATACATAGACCTGAGCGATTCGGCATACACCTTCTTTAACGAGAGCCCGGGAAAGGGTTGGACTTGTCCACCTACATATAGCATAGGAATCACCCTCACCGACAACCTCTTGCGTTCTTGTCTTAATCTAGAACAATTAAGGTATCTTAGGCACTTTGGGGTTGTTCCATCCAGTAAGGAACCGCCCGATTCAAATAAGTTCCGTAGAAATAAACAAATTCCATAAGACAGCTTCTAGACACGGGGTCGTGTCCAGGTCAACACGCCCCCGTGTCCACCCAAAGATTCCCTTCTGATTTTTATCAGAATACGGACAAAATTGTGTCAGGATTCTGTCTGCACACGGGGCCGTGTCCAGCCGACACGGGGCCATGCGCAACGTACTGTCATTTTCTATAAATGCAGCCAAGAATCCTACACATTTGAACCATTCCAGGGACAGAGATTTGGGGAATCTTCTCACATACCATCCTAGGTATTTTCTAAAAGAAGTTTCTCAACCACCTTCTTGTCCTTTCCTCTTTTATCCACTATCATCTTCTTCAATTTTTCCTTATACTTCCATTAAAGCTTGAGACCTCCATAATCTCAAGTTTATTGAGGTGTTTGTTAGATTTTTATTCATGGAATCTTGTTAAAAATAAGTTCTACAACAATGTTTTAAGTTGTTTCTGTTCAAAAACGTTTTAAAAATATCGAAAACAAATTAAAACTCCAAGATTCCTTGTTTCAAAATTCTGCAGACATCTGAACATTGGGCCGTGTTCATTGAACACGGGGCCGTGTCCGAGGTACTGGTCCCATAAAATTGAAATCTTTTTGGTATGTTTTCTCAGAATGGCGAGCAGAACTAGCGGAACATCTTCGTCGCACACCAGAAACAACCGACAAGGGAGAAGGTCATCAACGGTTGAAGATTCTCTTGTAAACTACGTTTACGCTTTAAGAGAGGCCATTGATGAGATAACGGGGGTGGAAGAAGCATTGGTCGACCGTATTAATCATCTGACGGTGGGACTAGAAGGATGTCTCCGGGAAGTCAACCTTTTGCACCAAAGGTTGAACATTCTCGCCTCTCCTCATTTGGTTCCAATTATCACCCAAAGGGCATGGAATGTGGTACCGGAAGTCATCATTCCGGCCGAATGGTACGCCATACATCCGGAACCCCCTCGAGACATACTACAAGGGGTTCCGATTGGTGTCACTACCCCTCCACAAGATGTTGAGGAACATGAAGCCGCCTCCCTTCTCCCGAGAGAGATAGAAGAATGGCTCTAGCAACATCTAGGGGACACCGCTCGGCTCGGAGTTCTACAAAGCTTTTAGATACCGGAAAACTATTTCCGGAATTTTGGTTCTTATTGTAAAAGTAGAGCTCCTTAGGATGATTTTACGTATCACTTGACCTATCTAAATTAGGACCCTTAACTTTTATTTTCTACTTTGTTTTCCATTTTCTAGGACTATTATGTAATTCTCTCTGTGACTTAATGAATGATGGTTCTAGTTAATTTGGTGTTTGGATGGTGTTGAAATGAATAAAACACACTCGGGATGGCAAAGGAAACAAGGGAAACTTGAACCAGCACCCCATGCAGGAAAACAGGGCCATCCGACAAAATTTCTTCGTTAACAGCAAGTTCAGCACGGGCCGTGTCCGCCCAACACGGCCCCGTGCTGCACAGTCTGCAAAAAATGCCCAGTTCAGGTAAACTGGACACGGGCCGTGTTCACCCAACATGCCCCCGTGTCCAGTCTTCTGTTTCTCTTTTTCAATTTTGTTATTGGCAACTGAACACAGGGCCGTGCCCGGACACCACGGGACCGTGTCCAGACGACCAGTAACACAAATTTTTGTTTTTTGACACCTTTTTACACATTCAATCAACCTAAAAACTTATTTTTGGGACACATTGAGGACAATGTGTAATTTAAGTGTGGGGGGGATGCTAAAACCTTGAATCTTGCAAGTCCTAATAACAAGCCTTACACAAAACTCTATTGGAACCGCTAATCACCCCAAATTTTTTCAAAAATGTTCATTTTTTTACTTGTCTAGGTTTAACTCGGGAAATTCAAGTTCTAAAAAGGTTATATTTTTACAAATTTACAACCGATAGCGTCGTGATAAAAAGAACCAACATAAGAAAATTATGAAACGACATGACAAGCTTAGTGAAAATTTGATTATATATACTTGATCACATAAAAAAAACCATTCCCACAAAAGTGAGTTTTGAGCCTTTATTGAGCATACAAATATATATCTTTAAACTAAATGCTCATTTTTCGTTTCTTGTGTGAATAGCCGCTTGGTTCTTATGACTCTAGAACTTGCTATGACGATACATTCCCGGTCCTTACCAACTTAAACCCGAGTAAGTAAATGATGGAGGCATTAGCACTAACCCTTTTTATTTCTACACCATTATTTTTTTTACCACCTACCCAAAATCCCCCTAGTTAACCCCTTTGAGCCTAAACCTTTTCATTTCATAACCCAAACCAAACACCCCTTTCACCCACCAAAACCTTTTTTATTTTTAACCCTTTGTTTTAGTAACAAGCTCGGTTTTTCGTATGACTTTTCAAAAAAAAATTGTTGATGATGAAGCAAAAGAGAAATAAACAAACAAGTTCATCCAAAAAAATAACTTTGTTTGAATAAAGGCTTCATCAAAATAAAAATTGCAAAAATAAAAAGTCTTACGAAAACCGACGCTTTTTACGCCTTTCGCCCTTTTACTAACCACTAACCCAACCACCTACCTTTAACCCAAGCCTAATCCTTTACCCAAAAAGTCCTCTTGATATTTACAAAGGTGTATAGTAAAAAAGGAGGAGGATTGATTGCTTGGCAAGTCTATGGTAGAAGTAAGTTCCATGTCGCTCTCGAGTGATTCACTAAAATACATCTTCGGCCGAGTGTTGAGTGATCCCCGTGAGGTATGTGAACTTGTATATAAATGGAATTTTAAAAAGGCATGTTATGCCCTAATAAGTAATTTATCTTATGTAATGTTTTAAATAAATCATGACGAATAGGATTGTAAATAAATAAAAATGAAACTTAATAAAGAATCTTGGAAATCCCGACACTCTATGACAAGCCCAAAAACTTTCTCTTCTACCCATTCCATTTGGCAGTGTAAAGCCACATCATAAAGAATTTTGCTTGAGGACAAGCAAAGATTCAAGTGTGGGGGTATTTGATGTGCACAAAATGCAACATATAAATTTCATCAATTGTGGCATAAAACTAACCCCTTTTTAGTACTAATGTTGGAAAAAGTGTGTTTTTGTCTTCCTTTTGTATTTTCAGGATTAAATGAGCTCAAATTAACAAAAGAAGCAAAAAGGCAGCTAAATCTAGCATAAATACAAGAAAAGGAACAAACGTGACATGTCCGACCCCCCGACAGCATCTTCCCAAGCAAAATCAAGAAAACAGAAGGCTGAACACGCTCCGTGATCAGTGAACACGGGGGCGTGCCCAAGTACCAGCAGAAAAGACAAAGCTGTAGAAGCTTCTATCGCCCACCACGGGGTCGTACTCAGTGGACACAGGGCCGTGGTCAACTCTAAGATTCGCAGGATCTGGGGAAATCTTGATAGTACAGATTTGCTTCTGCACACGGGGGCGTGCCCAGTGGACACGAGGTCGTGGTCAACTGATGCAGACAAACTGCAATTAATGAAGAAAGAGAAGGATGTGGACACGAGGCCGTGCCCAATGGACACGGGGCCGTGCCCAATGGACACGGGGTCGTGCCCGAGCTTCTGTTCAGCCTATAAATAGGGGTGCTTGGCTGTAACACCCATCTAATTTAACTTAAATTTAATAATAGTTTATACCATTTTTAATAAAAGATGCTTAATTAACATAGATTTCATAAAAGAATTTTATAAGTAGCATAAACCTTACTCAACCAACGACTAAGTTAAAAACATTCCAAAAGTTGTTTAACAATTGTTTACAACCCATAAGCAAAGTCTATTAAAAATTTAAAACGTTGCGGAAGCTTGTATGTAGTGTTCGGTTCTTCAAAATCTAGCTCGATCATCTTCCGGTTACTTTCCATCTTCACCTAAGATCAAAACCATAACAAATGTTAGTTTTAATCAAGTTACAATGGATACAAACAAGTTCCAAAGGTCAACATTCAAGAAAAAATAAAAAAAATTTCGGAAGAGGGCTTCGCGTGACGCCAAGCCCCCTCGCGTCACGCCAGGCCCTTGTTTTCACAGAATGTTTACTTTTCTGATGCTGCACATTCCCAGCTCCAAGTTCAATCAAGTTCCAACTTTAAATAGCCATAACTTTTGACTCGTAAGTCCGTTTTAGGTGATTCTTTTTCCTATGCGTCTGTAATTTCGTTACCGACATGCCTATTACAAATTTCATACCGAAAAATTTGTTTACGGACCGAAAGACTATATGTCCATATACAATTATTCGACCCATTACTACTTAACACAATTCACTACCAATTGACTAGCAAACCTAAGGCGTGTATTACCCAACTTCCGGGGCTTATTATCACCGGAACTTCATTACCAAACCTATGGCTTCGTGCTCTTGTGACCATTTTCGCCATTTCTATTTAATTACAATATTATCATTACAATGTGACATTATTTGACCCGTTTGGTTCATCTACGGAAATCCTCCATTTTTGATGACTACCAAACGACTACAACCCACTTCTTAACCTACGGATTTAAGTAACGCACATGATCGCTACAACCAACATAATTTTTATCAACAACACATAGTTTAACAACAATTCGTCAAATGTAACGGATCAAGTTACATACCTTCAAAGTAGGCCTTTCAAACGTGGTTCGCCACCCGCTTGACGCTCCTGCGCTCTTTCCTATAGAGTTCATTTAAGACATGTTTAGAACTCTCTTTAAACCTTATATCGCATAATACACCGAAACATCATAATTATGCGCTTAAACTTTAAATTTCAGTTTTAAGCCTTCTTAGAGGCATTTTCACAAACACTTTAAGGGCGGATTTTACATGATTAAATATCAAGTCTCTAGCTTATCACTTAGCCCTAATTTCACATCATTCAACCATTTTACACAATTGTTAGCTTCTATAATTCTGAAGTTACCTCACAATTGTCAAATTACACTAGAATAACACCCAATCTCCTAGTGATTATCAAGTTCTACATAACCCACTAATCACCTACAATGGTGCTCATGGATTTTACTAAAATTTCACATGATTTCAACTTATATTTGTCTAGGGTTTGTCCCTAGACACTATAGTTGTTCCTAAATCATCATAAGACACACATGCAACCATAATTTCAGATTTTCCCAATTTCATGAGAATTTCAAGTTGAGAGTTTTCATCAAATTTTACATACCTTGTAATCCTCTCGTGATGAGGATCAATAATCTATGCTTTAATTTCGATTTCAACTTGGATTGAGCCTTCAATTTGCAAGTTTAGTGAAGTTTTAGGGTTTTGGAGAGTGGGGATCGCCCCCTGCTTGTGCTTGTACGACCAGACACCTCTTTTTGGGGTGTTTGGTTTGTTTTATTTGTTTTATTGAAATTGAGTTTCAATTTCTACAACTTAGGCCCCTCCACTTTGATCAACATGTAATTTGGTTGCTTTTAACCCTACTATAAGTTATTTCTAGACTTGTAACTAACTAGGTTAAAATTCCTAGTTAGTAAATTCTCGTTTATTTATACTTTATAATTCTAATATAAAGTTTTATATTTTCGGGGTGTTACATTGGCTCAATTGCAAACCATCCCTTGGCATACAACCTCTCTCACACTTCACCCACCACCCACCACCACCATAACACCATCATCCATTGTCCATCATAGAGTGTGTGAGTCGTCTCGGGATCCAAGATTGATCATAAGAGTTCTTGACAATCAAGGCCATGTTTGCCTAAGTCTCTTACATCACTTGGTGAAGACAAAGTGTCTAGTGTAATACTTTTTATTTTTAATCTTTACGCACTTTTTACTTGGTTATGTATTAATGACTTTAATAACTAGTTTCTTATGTTGAAGGTGATTTTTCCTTATCGTTTGTCTGTGGTGTCTTGGCATTATTTTACTGTCTATATAAAATAAAAGATTTTCACCATTTATATCTCCACGGTCTAACCATCGCCTTTGTCGCATATTTAACTCCTTCTGATCGAAGAAGTATTTTAAGCTCTTGTGATCGGTGAATATGGTGCACTTTACCCCATATAAGTAGTGCCTCCATATTTTTAAGGCGAATACCACCGCAGCCAACTCAAGATCGTGCGTGGGATATTTCTTCTCGTGTATCTTCAATTGCCTCGAGGCATAAGCTATCACCTTACCCCGTTGCATCAAAAGGCATCCGAGACCCGATAGTGAAGCATCCGAATAAACCACCATGTCTTCGACTCCGTTCTGCAATGTCAGCACCGGAGCTTGTGTTAACTTCTCTTTTAGCGTTTGAAACGCTCTTTCTTGATCGACACCCCAAATGAACTTTTCTTTCTTTCGGGTTAGCTTTGTTAACGGTGACGCAATCTTGGAGAAATCTTGAATGAATCTCCTGTAGTACCGCAAGCCCCAAAAAGCTTCTAATTTCCGAAGGGTTCTTCGGGGGATTCCATTTTGATACAGCCTCGATCTTTGACGGATCCACCAATACTCCGTCGGCACTTATGATGTGGCCAAGAACTCCAAAAGGCACATTTAGAGAATTTTGCATATAACCTCTCTCGCCTAAGTGTCTCCAACACCTCTTGTAAATGATGTGCATGTTCAGCTTCGCTTTTTGAATACACCAAAATATCATCGATAAACACAATGACCGACTTATCCAACATTGGCTTCCAAACCCGGTTCATGAGGTCCATGAAAGCCGCGGGTGCATTTGTTAGCCCAAATGACATCACGAGGAATTCGTAATGTCCATATCTCGTGCGGAAAGCCGTCTTCGGCACATCTTCTTCCTTGACCTTTAGTTGATGATACCCAGATCTAAGGTCAATTTTTGAAAACCAGTTCGCACCTTGTAATTGGTCGAATAAATCATCTATCCTCGGAAGCGGGTATCGGTTCTTTACCGTGAGTTTGTTTAACTCCCGGTAATCGATACACATGCGCATGTTCCCGTCTTTCCTTCTCACGAACAATACCGGTGCGCCCTAAGGAGACACGCTCGGCCTTATGAATCCCTTGTCAAGCAGGTCTTGAATTTGGGACATCAACTCTTGTAATTCCGACGGTGCGAGTCAGTACGGAGCTTTTGCTACGGGTTTTGCGCCCGGAATCAATTCGATCCTGAACTCTACTTCCCGTTCAGTCGGTATCCCCGGAAAATCCTCCGGAAACACATCTTCATAATCTCGTACTACCGGCACATCTCCAATCTTCCGTGATTCTTTCTCGGGCTCATTTGCGTATATCATGAATGCCTTGCATCCTCGCTTCATAAGCTTGTGAGCTTTCAACATTAAACATACTATAGGGTTGCCTCATTTTTCGCCATAAATGGTGACGTGTTTCCCGCTCGGAGATGTTAGTTTTATCTCTTTACGAAAACACACGACCTTTGCATGGTGTTGAGATAGCCAATCCATCCCAACGACTACTTGAAATTCTCCCATTGACATCGGGATTAGGTCTATCAAGTATTCCTCCTCTTCGATGCTTAATTTGCAGCCTCGACAAACATCACAAACTATAAAACTTTTGTTGTCCCCTATTTCAACTTCTAAGGGCACATATAGTTTCGTCAATACAAATGAAGGATGTTGAATAAATCCATGTGAAATAAAGGATTTATTCGCACCCGTATCAAACAATACACGTGCTGGAATTGAGTTAATTGTGAATATACCTGAAACTACATCGGGTTCTGTCTTTGCTTCAGCCGCGGTAAGTTGGAAGGACCTAGCCTTCGCTTTGGGGGCTTCTGCTGGAGACTCTTTTGTGTCTCTCTTCCCAATCAACTCGGGACATTCAGACTTTTTGTGGCTGGGTTGATAACATTTGTAACAAACAGAAACTTTCTCGGGACATAGTGATGCGGTGTGCCCCGTCTTCCCACATACCGGGCACGGCTTGTCTTTGAAGCGGCACTCACCTTTGTGCCCCTTTCCACATACTTTGCAACTTGGCGACCCGCCTTTAGCATCCACTTTCTTTCCCGATTCAGCAGTTCTAGCTTTCTTTGTAGGGCTTGGATTTACATCCTGTGCCCTTCGTTCACCTCTTTCAACTTGTTTCTTTAACTCGATTTCCCGCTCCCGGGCAGTGTGGATAATCTCCGTGAGGGTTTCATATTTTGACGGAGTCATAAACTCCCGGTACTCGGCACTCAGCATGTCGTAATAGTAGTATATATTTTGCTCTTCAGTGGTGACTAACTCGTCACAAAATCTCAGCTTATCCATGAAGATGCCCGTGATCTTATCTATTGTTTCACCCTTTTGTCTTAGCTGGATGAATTCTTCTTTGATCCTGTTAATAACCGCTTTGGGACTGTGGTGTTTAAGGAATGGTACCTTAAACTCGTCCCAAGTCATAACCCTCGCCGCTTCGGCTCCCATTTCTTTCTGTTTATTATCCCACCAATCCTTAGCTTGGCCTCTCAATTGACCCGTTCCGTAAGCAACAAAGTCGCCTACTTCACAATGGGTTCGTTCAAACACCCCTTCAACATCACTTATCCATCTTTGGAAAATTATCGGGTCAACCTCCCCGTTATAGATTGGTGGTTTACACGCCATGAATTCCTTGTACGAACACCCTTTGCGTTCTCCCGTTTTCTCCTTCATAAGGTTGACAATATCCTCCAACCTTTTAACTCGCTCTTCGACAAGCGACAACACCGTGCCTTGAATTTTGTCTATAAACCCGGATAGACTTCCTTCAATTGCCTTCCCTACCTCTTCGGCAATTATCTCTTTCATTTGTTCAGTGCTTGTTTGCACCGGATTATCATCATTCCCATCGGACATCTTGAAACTGAAATGTTTACATTTAAACGTTAAACATTTCATTTATAACATTGCTTCATTTGTTTTGGTTTTAGCCAAGTTCCTAACTTGCTTTAACCGTTCACATTTAATGCACTTTCCGGGTTTGAGTGTGTTAACACACTCTTCCCATGCATCTCAATTCCTTTCTCATTTCTTACGTAAGACCTAATTTATTAGCATAATAAGTTAATTCTTACTGGACGATTGATCGAGCTTGAACCGAACACTTTGTTGACAACCTTAAGCTCTGATTACCAACTTGTAACACCCGTCTAATTTTACTTAAATTTAATAATAGTTTATACCATTTTTAATAAAAGATGCTTAATTAACATAGATTTCATAAAAGAAGTTCATAAGTAGCATAAACCTTAGTCAACCAATGACTAAGTTAAAAACATTCCAAAAGTTGTTTAACAATTGTTTACAACCCATAAGTAAAGTCTATTAAAAATTTAAAACGTTGCGGAAGCTTGTATGTAGTGTTCGGTTCTTCAAAATCTAGCTCGATCATCTTCCGGTTACTTTCCATCTTCACCTAAGATCAAAACCATAACAAATGTTAGTTTTGATCAAGTTACAATGGATACAAACAAGTTCCAAAGGTCAACATTCAAGAAAAAATAAAAAAAATTTCGGAAGAGGGCTTCGCGTGACGCCAAGCCCCCTCGCGTCACGCCAGGCCCTTGTTTTCACAGAATGTTTACTTTTCTGATGCTACACATTCCCAGCTCCAAGTTCAATCAAGTTCCAACTTTAAATAGCCATAACTTTTGACTCGTAAGTCCGTTTTAGGTGATTCTTTTTCCTATGCGTCTGTAATTTCGTTACCGACATGCCTATTACAAATTTCATACCGAAAAATTTGTTTACGGACCGAAAGACTATATGTCCATATACAATTATTCGACCCATTACTACTTAACACAATTCACTACCAATTGACTAGCAAACCTAAGGCGTGTATTACCCAACTTCCGGGGCTTATTATCACCGGAACTTCATTACCAAACCTATGGCTTCGTGCTCTTGTGACCATTTTCGCCATTTCTATTTAATTACAATATTATCATTACAATGTGACATTATTTGACCCGTTTGGTTCATCTACGGAAATCCTCCATTTTTGATGACTACCAAACGACTACAACCCACTTCTTAACCTACGGATTTAAGTAACGCACATGATCGCTACAACCAACATAATTTTTATCAACAACACATAGTTTAACAACAATTCGTCAAATGTAACGGATCAAGTTACATACCTTCAAAGTAGGCCTTTCAAACGTGGTTCGCCACCCGCTTGACGCTCCTGCGCTCTTTCCTATAGAGTTCATTTAAGACATGTTTAGAACTCTCTTTAAACCTTATATCGCATAATACACCGAAACATCATAATTATGCGCTTAAACTTTAAATTTCAGTTTTAAGCCTTCTTAGAGGCATTTTCACAAACACTTCAAGGGCGGATTTTACATGATTAAATATCAAGTCTCTAGCTTATCACTTAGCCCTAATTTCACATCATTCAACCATTTTACACAATTGTTAGCTTCTATAATTCTGAAGTTACCTCACAATTGTCAAATTACACTAGAATAACACCCAATCTCCTAGTGATTATCAAGTTCTACATAACCCACTAATCACCTACAATGGTGCTCATGGATTTTACTAAAATTTCACATGATTTCAACTTATATTTGTCTAGGGTTTGTCCCTAGACACTATAGTTGTTCCTAAATCATCATAAGACACACATGCAACCATAATTTCAGATTTTCCCAATTTCATGAGAATTTCAAGTTGAGAGTTTTCATCAAATTTTACATACCTTGTAATCCTCTCGTGATGAGGATCAATAATCTATGCTTTAATTTCGATTTCAACTTGGATTGAGCCTTCAATTTGCAAGTTTAGTGAAGTTTTAGGGTTTTGGAGAGTGGGGATCGCCCCCTGCTTGTGCTTGTACGACCAGACACCTCTTTTTGGGGTGTTTGGTTTGTTTTATTTGTTTTATTGAAATTGAGTTTCAATTTCTACAACTTAGGCCCCTCCACTTTGATCAACATGTAATTTGGTTGCTTTTAACCCTACTATAAGTTATTTCTAGACTTGTAACTAACTAGGTTAAAATTCCTAGTTAGTAAATTCTCGTTTATTTATACTTTATAATTCTAATATAAAGTTTTATATTTTCGGGGTGTTACAAGTCCACCCCCCTTAAAAAGGGTTTCGTCCCCGAAACCGAATTACGTACCAAATAAAGTAGGGTAGAGTCGTCGCATCTCCTCCTCGGACTCCCACGTAGTGTTCGAGCCTTTTCTATGCTCCCATTTGATTTTGACTTGGTCGATTTGTTTATTTCGTAAGTGTTTGACCTTCCGATCTAAAATCTCCACCGGTCTCACAGCATAATTTAGACTATTATCCACTTCGATATCATCGTAATAGATATAGGCTGTTTTGTCCGCTAGGCACTTTCGTAATTGTGACACGTGAAACGTGCTATGAATCCCACTTAGTTCCTCCGGTAGCTCAAGGCGGTAAGCTACCTTGCCGACCCTTCCGATGATTTTAAATGGCCCAATAAACCTCAGGCTTAGCTTCCCCCTTTTTCTGAATCTAATAACGCCCTTCCATGGGGAAACTTTTAGCATAACCATGTCGCCAACCTGGAATTCGATTGGCCTATTCCTTTTATCAGCATACGTCTTTTGCCTGTCTTGAGCCGCTTTCAAGTGTGCCCGAACCACATCAATCTTTTCATTAGTGGCTTGTACTATATCTTGGTGGGCGAGTTCACGTGGACCCACTTCACCCCAACATACCGGGGTTCGGCACTTCCTACCATAGAGCATTTCGTACGGTGCCATCATAATACTAGCATGGTAGCTGTTATTATACGAAAACTCGACTAACGGTAGGTAAACATCCCAACTTCCTCCAAAGTCGATTATACACGCCCGTAGCATGTCCTCCAATGTTTGTATTGTTCTTTCACTCTGTCCATCGGTTTGAGGATGGTACGCAGTGCTAATGAACAATTTGGTTCCCATTTTCTCTTGGAAATCTCGCCAGAAATTTGAAGTAAACCGAGTATCCCTATTAGACACGATGGATACCGGTACTCCATGACGTGCTATTATCTCATTAGTGTAAACTTCTGACATCTTTTCTGACGTATAAGTCTCACGAATCGGAATGAAGTGAGCACTTTTCGTCAATCTGTCCACCACTACCCATATGGCATCGAAACCACGATTCGTCTTAGGCAACTTGGTTAATAGGTCCATTGTAATATGTTCCCATTTCCAAACCGGGATTTCTAACGGTTGGAGTTTGCCGTATGGTTTTTGGTGCTCCGCCTTGACTTGTAGACATGTCAAGCATTTTTCCACATACTTCGCCACATCCCTCTTCATTCCAGGCCACCAATAATTTTGTTTTAGATCATTGTACATCTTGGTTGCACCCGGATGAATTGAATATCGAGATTTATGAGCTTCATCAAGTAGAAGCGCCTTCACCCCACAAGTGTTTGGAACCCATATCCTCCCGGATCGAGTCTTCAACCCGTTATTCCCATCCGTCAAATCTTTCAACTGACCGATTATTCTTTCTTTCTTCCAATTCTCCTCTTTTAATTCTTCTAATTGCGCCTCTCGAATACGTTTAAGTATACCCGAGGTCACCACGAGCTGCATCGACCTTACTCGTATTGGGACATAGTCCGCTTTTCTGCTCAGAGCATCCGCCACCACATTTGCCTTTCCGGGGTGGTAATGTATTTCACAGTCGAAATCCTTCACTGTTTCTAACCATCGCCTTTGTCGCATATTTAACTCCTTCTGATCGAAGAAGTATTTTAAGCTCTTGTGATCGGTGAATATGGTGCACTTTACCCCATATAAGTAGTGCCTCCATATTTTTAAGGCGAATACCACCGCAGCCAACTCAAGATCGTGCGTGGGATATTTCTTCTCGTGTATCTTCAATTGCCTCGAGGCATAAGCTATCACCTTACCCTGTTGCATCAAAAGGCATCCGAGACCCGATAGTGAAGCATCCGAATAAACCACCATGTCTTCGACTCCGTTCTGCAATGTCAGTACCGGAGCTTGTGTTAACTTCTCTTTTAGCGTTTGAAACGCTCTTTCTTGATCGACACCCCAAATGAACTTTTCTTTCTTTCGGGTTAGCTTTGTTAACGGTGACGCAATCTTGGAGAAATCTTGAATGAATCTCCTGTAGTATCCCGCAAGCCCCAAAAAGCTTCTAATTTCCGAAGGGTTCTTCGGGGGATTCCATTTTGATACAGCCTCGATCTTTGACGGATCCACCAATACTCCGTCGGCACTTATGATGTGGCCAAGAAATTGTACCTCTCGTAACCAAAAGGCACATTTAGAGAATTTTGCATATAACCTCTCTCGCCTAAGTGTCTCCAACACCTCTTGTAAATGATGTGCATGTTCAGCTTCGCTTTTTGAATACACCAAAATATCATCGATAAACACAATGACCGACTTATCCAACATTGGCTTCCAAACCCGGTTCATGAGGTCCATGAAAGCCGCGGGTGCATTTGTTAGCCCAAATGACATCACGAGGAATTCGTAATGTCCATATCTCGTGCGGAAAGCCGTCTTCGGCACATCTTCTTCCTTGACCTTTAGTTGATGATACCCAGATCTAAGGTCAATTTTTGAAAACCAGTTCGCACCTTGTAATTGGTCGAATAAATCATCTATCCTCGGAAGCGGGTATCGGTTCTTTACCGTGAGTTTGTTTAACTCCCGGTAATCGATACACATGCGCATGTTTCCGTCTTTCCTTCTCACGAACAATACCGGTGCGCCCTAAGGAGACACGCTCGGCCTTATGAATCCCTTGTCAAGCAGGTCTTGAATTTGGGACATCAACTCTTGTAATTCCGACGGTGCGAGTCGGTACAGAGCTTTTGCTACGGGTTTTGCGCCCGGAATCAATTCGATCCTGAACTCTACTTCCCGTTCAGGCGGGATCCCCGGAAAATCCTCCGGAAACACATCTTCATAATCTCGTACTACCGGCACATCTCCAATCTTCCGTGATTCTTTCTCGGGCTCATTTGCGTATATCATGAATGCCTTGCATCCTCGCTTCATAAGCTTGTGAGCTTTCAACATTAAACATACTATAGGGTTGCCTCCTTTTTCGCCATAAATGGTGACGTGTTTCCCGCTCGGAGATGTTAGTTTTATCTCTTTACGAAAACACACGACCTTTGCATGGTGTTGAGATAGCCAATCCATCCCAACGACTACTTGAAATTCTCCCATTGACATCGGGATTAGGTCTATCAAGTATTCCTCCTCTTCGATGCTTAATTTGCAGCCTCGACAAACATCACAAACTATAAAACTTTTGTTGTCCCCTATTTCAACTTCTAAGGGCACATATAGTTTCGTCAATACAAATGAAGGATGTTGAATAAATCCATGTGAAATAAAGGATTTATTCGCACCCGTATCAAACAATACACGTGCTGGAATTGAGTTAATTGTGAATATACCTGAAACTACATCGGGTTCTGTCTTTGCTTCAGCCGCGGTAAGTTGGAAGGACCTAGCCTTCGCTTTGGGGGCTTCTGCTGGAGACTCTTTTGTGTCTCTCTTCCCAATCAACTCGGGACATTCAGACTTTTTGTGGCTGGGTTGATAACATTTGTAACAAACAGAAACTTTCTCGGGACATAGTGATGCGGTGTGCCCCGTCTTCCCACATACCGGGCACGGCTTGTCTTTGAAGCGGCACTCACCTTTGTGCCCCTTTCCACATACTTTGCAACTTGGCGACCCGCCTTTAGCATCCACTTTCTTTCCCGATTCAGCAGTTCTAGCTTTCTTTGTAGGGCTTGGATTTACATCCTGTGCCCTTCGTTCACCTCTTTCAACTTGTTTCTTTAACTCGATTTCCCGCTCCCGGGCAGTGTGGATAATCTCCGTGAGGGTTTCATATTTTGACGGAGTCATAAACTCCCGGTACTCGGCACTCAGCATGTCGTAATAGTAGTATATCTTTTGCTCTTCAGTGGTGACTAACTCGTCACAAAATCTCAGCTTATCCATGAAGATGCCCGTGATCTTATCTATTGTTTCACCCTTTTGTCTTAGCTGGATGAATTCTTCTTTGATCCTGTTAATAACCGCTTTGGGACTGTGGTGTTTAAGGAATGGTACCTTAAACTCGTCCCAAGTCATAACCCTCGCCGCTTCGGCTCCCATTTCTTTCTGTTTATTATCCCACCAATCCTTAGCTTGGCCTCTCAATTGACCCGTTCCGTAAGCAACAAAGTCGCCTACTTCACAATGGGTTCGTTCAAACACCCCTTCAACATCACTTATCCATCTTTGGAAAATTATCGGGTCAACCTCCCCGTTATAGATTGGTGGTTTACACGCCATGAATTCCTTGTACGAACACCCTTTGCGTTCTCCCGTTTTCTCCTTCATAAGGTTGACAATATCCTCCAACCTTTTAACTCGCTCTTCGACAAGCGACAACACCGTGCCTTGAATTTTGTCTATAAACCCGGATAGACTTCCTTCAATTGCCTTCCCTACCTCTTCGGCAATTATCTCTTTCATTTGTTCAGTGCTTGTTTGCACCGGATTATCATCATTCCCATCGGACATCTTGAAACTGAAATGTTTACATTTAAACGTTAAACATTTCATTTATAACATTGCTTCATTTGTTTTGGTTTTAGCCAAGTTCCTAACTTGCTTTAACCGTTCACATTTAATGCACTTTCCGGGTTTGAGTGTGTTAACACACTCTTCCCATGCATCTCAATTCCTTTCTCATTTCTTACGTAAGACCTAATTTATTAGCATAATAAGTTAATTCTTACTGGACGATTGATCGAGCTTGAACCGAACACTTTGTTGACAACCTTAAGCTCTGATTACCAACTTGTAACACCCGTCTAATTTTACTTAAATTTAATAATAGTTTATACCATTTTTAATAAAAGATGCTTAATTAACATAGATTTCATAAAAGAAGTTCATAAGTAGCATAAACCTTAGTCAACCAATGACTAAGTTAAAAACATTCCAAAAGTTGTTTAACAATTGTTTACAACCCATAAGTAAAGTCTATTAAAAATTTAAAACGTTGCGGAAGCTTGTATGTAGTGTTCGGTTCTTCAAAATCTAGCTCGATCATCTTCCGGTTACTTTCCATCTTCACCTAAGATCAAAACCATAACAAATGTTAGTTTTGATCAAGTTACAATGGATACAAACAAGTTCCAAAGGTCAACATTCAAGAAAAAATAAAAAAAATTTCGGAAGAGGGCTTCGCGTGACGCCAAGCCCCCTCGCGTCACGCCAGGCCCTTGTTTTCACAGAATGTTTACTTTTCTGATGCTACACATTCCCAGCTCCAAGTTCAATCAAGTTCCAACTTTAAATAGCCATAACTTTTGACTCGTAAGTCCGTTTTAGGTGATTCTTTTTCCTATGCGTCTGTAATTTCGTTACCGACATGCCTATTACAAATTTCATACCGAAAAATTTGTTTACGGACCGAAAGACTATATGTCCATATACAATTATTCGACCCATTACTACTTAACACAATTCACTACCAATTGACTAGCAAACCTAAGGCGTGTATTACCCAACTTCCGGGGCTTATTATCACCGGAACTTCATTACCAAACCTATGGCTTCGTGCTCTTGTGACCATTTTCGCCATTTCTATTTAATTACAATATTATCATTACAATGTGACATTATTTGACCCGTTTGGTTCATCTACGGAAATCCTCCATTTTTGATGACTACCAAACGACTACAACCCACTTCTTAACCTACGGATTTAAGTAACGCACATGATCGCTACAACCAACATAATTTTTATCAACAACACATAGTTTAACAACAATTCGTCAAATGTAACGGATCAAGTTACATACCTTCAAAGTAGGCCTTTCAAACGTGGTTCGCCACCCGCTTGACGCTCCTGCGCTCTTTCCTATAGAGTTCATTTAAGACATGTTTAGAACTCTCTTTAAACCTTATATCGCATAATACACCGAAACATCATAATTATGCGCTTAAACTTTAAATTTCAGTTTTAAGCCTTCTTAGAGGCATTTTCACAAACACTTCAAGGGCGGATTTTACATGATTAAATATCAAGTCTCTAGCTTATCACTTAGCCCTAATTTCACATCATTCAACCATTTTACACAATTGTTAGCTTCTATAATTCTGAAGTTACCTCACAATTGTCAAATTACACTAGAATAACACCCAATCTCCTAGTGATTATCAAGTTCTACATAACCCACTAATCACCTACAATGGTGCTCATGGATTTTACTAAAATTTCACATGATTTCAACTTATATTTGTCTAGGGTTTGTCCCTAGACACTATAGTTGTTCCTAAATCATCATAAGACACACATGCAACCATAATTTCAGATTTTCCCAATTTCATGAGAATTTCAAGTTGAGAGTTTTCATCAAATTTTACATACCTTGTAATCCTCTCGTGATGAGGATCAATAATCTATGCTTTAATTTCGATTTCAACTTGGATTGAGCCTTCAATTTGCAAGTTTAGTGAAGTTTTAGGGTTTTGGAGAGTGGGGATCGCCCCCTGCTTGTGCTTGTACGACCAGACACCTCTTTTTGGGGTGTTTGGTTTGTTTTATTTGTTTTATTGAAATTGAGTTTCAATTTCTACAACTTAGGCCCCTCCACTTTGATCAACATGTAATTTGGTTGCTTTTAACCCTACTATAAGTTATTTCTAGACTTGTAACTAACTAGGTTAAAATTCCTAGTTAGTAAATTCTCGTTTATTTATACTTTATAATTCTAATATAAAGTTTTATTTTTTCGGGGTGTTACATTGGCTCAATTGCAAACCATCCCTTGGCATACAACCTCTCTCACACTTCACCCACCACCCACCACCACCATAACACCATCATCCATTGTCCATCATAGAGTGTGTGAGTCGTCTCGGGATCCAAGATTGATCATAAGAGTTCTTGACAATCAAGGCCATGTTTGCCTAAGTCTCTTACATCACTTGGTGAAGACAAAGTGTCTAGTGTAATACTTTTTATTTTTAATCTTTACGCACTTTTTACTTGGTTATGTATTAATGACTTTAATAACTAGTTTCTTATGTTGAAGGTGATTTTTCCTTATCGTTTGTCTGTGGTGTCTTGGCATTATTTTACTGTCTATATAAAATAAAAGATTTTCACCATTCATATCTCCACGGTCTATATGGAGGTATGTTGGCTACCTGGTCGGGGGTTAAGGGAACGGTTTGGTAAGAGTCTTGCCTTGTTCAGTGTATAGATCCTGCAAGGACCTGGGTCAAATTTAGTAGGACCTCCTTCAATACTTAACGGTATTGGATGGCGGGGGTCCAAACTCTTTGATCCCCTCATATGTAAGCTACTATTATTACTTTAACCCGGCTACTTAGGACTGTATCCCTGCTGACTCAGACTACTTACCCAAGGGTAACGTCACCTTCAAAAGAGGGGCCTACCATAATATGCATTAATAACTTAATTAATTATCTTTCAATAATCCGACCCTTTAGGATTGTATCCTTGCTGACTCAAACTACTAGGTTGAGGGTAACGTCACCTTCAAAAGAGGGGCCTACTACAATAACTAAGATAATCTCTTAAAAAGTGCAAAAGTGCGGAAATAATCAAAGGTTACACTAAACACGAGTCGGAGCCAAGTGATTCATCTTGTCTATCTGTTTTTATTTTTATTTTATTTTTCAGCATTTTAGTTAGTTTTTATTTTTCTAGTTTAAAACCTTTTTCTAACCTTTTTTATTTGATTAGACATTGAGGATAAACCAGTATTAAATGCTCTTGTGTCCTTGGACGACCTCGGTATCTTGCCAACACTATACTACGCTCACGATGGGTGCACTTGCCCATATGTGTGTTTGGTGTTAGTAAAATATCGTGTTTTATAAATTTAAAACTTGACTAACGTGTAAAAAAGGCTTAAAATATACTTAAATTCCTATCACACTTTACGCACATCATTCGTGTTATAAAACCAATCGTCATTCGTCCATGTTATAAACCATTCGTCATTCGTCTGTGTTATAAACCAATCATCAATCGCCCGTGTTTTAATTGTGAAAACTTTTGGTCGTTCTATTTGAATACATTCAAACCTGTGTGACTCGTCTATACCACCCAAGGGGTATCTTTAATTCGACTAACAAACCACCAAAGGGTTTGTTAAAATAACAGATTTTGTCGTTCCGTAAACTACCCACCAAATCCAGT
Source organism: Helianthus tuberosus (assembly GCA_030545235.1). Lineage (NCBI taxonomy): Eukaryota > Viridiplantae > Streptophyta > Magnoliopsida > Asterales > Asteraceae > Helianthus > Helianthus tuberosus. The sequence continues at coordinate 236,937 of JARYGA010060569.1, forward strand.
GAATAGTCTAGTAACAGAATTGTCAGTCCTATGGTACCATAAAATACTACTGGTCGGCTCGGCCAAAGCTAATGAATGTCATTCGTGTTATGAATTAACGCACCAACAAGTTCGTTCACATTATTAAAATCGTCGTATTTTATGTAAACCATAGTCTTTGTTTTTGAAAACTTGAAAAGTGGTTTAGCACACACGAGTCACCCCAAAATAATTGAAAGCATAAAATAGGGGAAAATATGTACTCACTTGGGATTGCAAAGTATCCTTGATCAAGTGAAGTAACAAAGCTTCAATCGTGTCCTAATGTGTCAGATACTATGTTAGCGTAACGGGATATAAATCGGAGAATCAGATAGAATGAGGTCTTGTAAACCAAATGAGTGTTGGAACTCATATGAAATGGTTTAACAAAGTCTACATTCTGATTTGGAATGAATCCTAAGTGCTTTCGACCCGTTATGACCCGTTAAGGTAGTTTTTTAACGTGTCATTTGCGCAAATACGCGTTCGGATGGTTAAATATGAGCTATGATAAGTCTTATATGCCAAAACATGTTTAATAAAGTTTAAACATCAGCTTATATGTCAAAAAGTTGGTTACATATGCTTAAAACGGGTTTATACGCAAAAAGGACATTTTGGTCATTTTTAGGCATATAACAATCGACTTAGCATAACACTAACCAAACGACGTGACCATAAGATATAACCTCAGGAGGTTATTCCCTATACAACTATGGTCGCCTACATGTGTTTGGTCGGATCCTAAGATCGACCAAACGGGTCAGATGCGAAAGTCAAAGCAGTGGTCAAACCTCTCGACTTACGACCCTAAATAAGCACTAAACTAGAAGTGACGAGTTAAACATGTCAAAACATGTTTAACTAAGTTGGAAAAACTGATTTGGTATCAAAACTTAGTGTTTTCAAAACTTAGTGTTTTGATACCTAAAAATGGTTTCCTCATAAAATGCACAAAATGTGCATCTTTGATCGAAACTTTGACTCGTCACTTCGACTAGTAAACGTGGTAATCAGTAGGTATAATCGCAAGAGATTATAACCTTCGTGATTACGATCACATTGCAAAGTTCAATTGAACTTTGACTTGACCAATTTATGGTCAAAACCGAAAGTCAAATGGTAAGTCAAGCTGTTAGATTTTCAGCTTAAAATAGCTAAAAGAATGAATAAGACTAGGAAGAACACTTACTTTTGTTCTAGGATGTCAAGAATGCTCAGTAGGAGGCCTCCAAAAGATGGTAGCAACTTCAAATAGAGCAAAGAAGAAGAGAAGATGGAATGGGCAATGAATTGGGCAAAATTCCTTGCTATTTATAGCAATTTGGAAGTGTTTAGATCATGACATGTGTCCTATTAGGAGCAAGGGTGTTGGGAGATTAATACAATTGTTGAAATCTGGTTAAAAGCCTTGGAGATTACACAACTTGATCACCAAGAATTGAAAAACAATGGTTGGAAACAAGGTGTGCAGCTGATTAAACTTTCTGTCCAGATCACTCCCTCGCGCCCCGCGACCGGGGAGGGGTTTCCTCGTCGCGCCCCGCCACCCAGTTCAACCAAGTTTCAGCATTTGTCAAAACAGGCGCCCGCACATGATTTAAGGTGTTTTTTACGCGTTTAACCCCCGTTAACCCAAATTTTAGGCTTTATAAGGACGTTAAAGCATAGGGGACTTGAATTATGCCCGGAAATGTTGTGGATGTCAGTTCATTCGGTTGTACGGTCGCGTTTTTTGCTTAATTATGACGACGCTTTAACGAACGCGAAAACAACCGAAATTGCGTAACGAATGATATTTTTGCATTCTTATCACTAAAATACAAGATTTAATGATTAACTAAATTTTTGGATGTGCGTACGTGTTCCGTATTAATAAATACGTGAATCGGCAGACTTTCGCAGTTTGACGCAAATAGTCCCTGAGATCGAATAAGCATGTTTTTGCCATACCGAACCCCTCAAAACTTATTTCTAAGTTATGTAAAGGGTATGTAGGGTATGTTTGGCTTATGACCATGTTTTGGAGTGTACGTTGCATTAAACTGAGTACGTTTACATAACAGTTTACTTATAACTTTCCAGAAAAGGTTTAAGAGTTTGAAATCGAACAAGAACTAAAACGTGAAATTGTCAAATGTAATTATACAATCTAGAAATGAAACAAAGTGTTTTATTGATTATTGAATTGTTCGAAGTTGTACAACGATTGAAAGACACAAATGTCACAGTCTCCCCTACTTTAGGAAATTTTGTCCCGAAATTTAATTAGTGGAAACTTGTGAAAACAAATGTGGGTATTTCTCCTTCATTTGATCCTCTCATTACCAAGTAAATTATGGGCCACGTTTGGATTCCCAACGAACTTTGACTATCGGTATTCGTTTGTGCTTGAGTTACTTGACTTCACGGTCCAATATCTCCACCGGTTTCTTGACAAAGTGCATAGTGTCATCAACGTGAATTTCGTCGAAGGGAATGTGGAGATTTATATCGGCTAAACACTTCTTTAAATTGGACACGTGGAATGTTGGGTGAATATTCCCAAGTTTAGGAGGTAGCTCAAGTCGGTAGGCCACCTTTCCGATCCTCTCAACGATCTTGAATGGTCCAACATATCGTGGTGCAAGTTTTCCTTTCTTTCCAAATCTAACCATGCCTTTCCAAGGGGATACCTTGAGTAGGACATGATCTCCAACTTGGAATTCCAAGGGCTTGCGTCGCTTGTCTGCATAACTCTTTTGACGGCTTCTAGCTGTCAGAAGGTTATCACAAATTTTCTTGACTTTGTCTGTCGTTTCCAGAATGAGTTCAGGTCCAGTAAGCTGAGCTTCACCGACCTCATTCCAACAGACAGGTGAACGACATTTTCGACCATATAAATCTTCAAAAGGCGCCATGTTGATGCTAGCGTGATAACTATTGTTGTAAGAGAATTCGATCAATGGTAGATGCGAATCCCAATTACCACCAAAGTCTATCACACATGCTCTAAGCATATCCTCCAGTGTTTGTATCGTTCTCTCAGATTGTCCATCCGTTTGAGGATGATAAGTAGTGCTAAAATTGAGTTTGGTTCCCATGGCAGATTGCATGGTCTTCCAAATGTGAGATGAGAATCGAGCATCACGGTCAGATATGATGCTTACTGAAAAGTGTCAATAAATCACCAAATAAAAAAAAAAGTTTTTGAGCCTCACCTTACCGAGTTACCGTCGTACCAACCAACATAACATATAATGTAACCCCACAAGACCAAACATCTGCAATCTACACATATAATTGTTTGTAGCTTACTGAAAGATGTCAATAAATCACAAAATAAAAAAAAATAAAAAAAAGTTTTTGAGCCTCACCTTACTGTCGTATTCTTTCTTCGACAAGACTTCGGGCGCGATATATGCAGGGGTCCCGACTGTTGATTTGGGCTGGGAATGCAGCACTAAAGACTGAACCCGTGTATGTGTACGGAAACTAAAGTTAGACTGTATACAATTTTCTACAATTAAGTCATACTAGTTGCAAGTTCTTGCCTTGGAATAACCAAGCCCTGCAAAACATAAACAGATCAGAAGTAACTAATTCTAACTAGAACTTAACGAAAACGAACCGAAAATTAGAAAAAACTTTACATGATAAATGGATGTATTTTGCAATACATCATCCTACAACAATAGTTATCACTCTAGCATTAACATGGCTCCTTTTGAGGCTCTGTATGGTCGAAAAAGCCGTTCACCTGTCTGTTGGAAATTAGTTGGTGAAGCTCAAATCACCGGACCATAACTCATTCAAGAAACAACAGACAAAATTATGAAAATTCACAATAACCATTTGGCAGCTAGAAGTCGTCAAAAGAGTTATACTGACAAACAACTCAAGCCTTTGGAATTCCAAATTAGTGATCATGTTCTTCACAAGGTATCCCTTTGGAAATGTGTGGTTAAATTTGGAAAGAAAAGTAAATTAGCTCCTCGTTATGTGGGACCTTTCAAGATCATTGAAAGGATCGGAAAGGTAGCCTACAAACTCGAACTACCTCCCGAACTTGGGAACGTTCATCCAACAGTCTCCTACGGATAAATTTCGAGACGAAATTTCCTAAAGGAGGGGAAACTTTTAATAAAATTTTATGTTTTATTTACGAAATACGTAATCGTACGATCGAGCAAAACGATATTTACGACATTTTCAGAACAAAATCCAAGTTACATATGCTTTTATATCCTTCATATAGCTTAAATAACAAGTTAAAAGGGTTAAAAATAGAAAAAAAATGTGATAGTACAAGTTCAGGGGCCAAAATTGTCGTAAGTGAAACTTTTGATTTTTCAAAAGGCCTTACGGACCATAAGACCTAAGTCCATATGGTCCGTATGGATTGCCTAGAAGCTAAAAGTTGCTTGTTCATCAAGCATTGCCACCTATCATCAAATCTTGACACCTTGCACGAATTTTGCCACCTTCATTCTGGTTAGGACACATATTAGGACACTAATCAACATCAAAACACACTTGGCAACACCTCCTTCATCCAAGATTAGAATAAATAGGTCCTTTGTTCTTCATTTTCATTCACACCATTGTTTCTTTCTCACTTACACACTCTTGGAGCTTGCTTCTGCATTTAAGGCCTCCATTCTTTAGTTCTAATCCTTATTCTAAACACAAGTAAATGTTTCTCATAGTCTATTTCATTTCTTCTAGCTAGTTTGAGCCAAAAGTCAAAGTTCAAAATGAACTTTGCAACGTGATCGTAATAATGAAGGTGTTAATCCGTTGCGATTAGACTCTCTGATTATCATGTATAGTAGTTGAAATGACGAGTCAAACATTTTTGCGAAATATTTATAACAATGTACTTTTCACTAATGTGTGAAACTTGATGGTGCGTTATCCATGACACGAGTACGTTCATTAACTTTGGCCAAGCCGACCAGTAGTATGTTATGGTACCATAGGACTGACAATCCCATTACCAAATTTCCCGGTGTATGTGGGGAAGTTTGGGGAAGAACAGAAATCGAAAACACATTCTTCGAATAAAACCATTTTCAAGTCAACACAGGTTTGAATGTATTCCCCACACGACCACACTCTTTTACACTAAGACAATTAAAACAAGGACGACTGGTTTATACATAACACAGATGATTGGTTTATAAAAAACAAGGACAAATGGTTTACAAAAAAGAAAAACTATTGGTTTAGACAAGTCACAAACAGTTTTCAATTAAAGATATATAAATCATACAAAGTTTTCTGACTATTTACACAATTTTACAAAACAAACATTTTTGTCATGGTTCAAGGCTACAAAGATTTATTTATAAAATCAACTCGTGTAGTTGGTTAACCCTTTTTCAACACAAAACTTGTAGCCATGAATTTGACCACAAAACTTATGTTATTCACTAGCATTCATTGTTGACTTTATTTTCACATATGTTTTAGGTGTTAATACATGCGATGATTATTTGAGTATGCTACACGTAGGAATGGACTCCGGCCTTAGTCTTCTTTAATTTAAAAACAATTACTTGATAATCTTTGTATTTAAAGACAATGTAATATAATGAAACTTTAGTACCATGTGTTATGAGCAATTTGTAACGTGACTCCCTGACGATTCCACCACGGGTTGTTTTTACGCGGTTGGGTTGTTACATGGAGAAAGTTTGAGAGAATTACCTGCTGACCAGCCATGTCTATAATCCCTCTTTGTTTGCTTTCTGTTGGTTTTGGCCCCCTTTGGGTTTTGTTTTCTTCTTTAAGTGAATAAAAGCATGATTTGGTTGGTAAAAAAAACTAACTACGTTGGTTTTGTAACTTCGTTTGATACGTTACGTGCCCGCGGGTAGAGGGATAGATTTCGTTACATTTGCATGTTTGTGATTTAGGCTTTTGGAATGGGGATTGATCGATTTTAGTAATCACATACAAAATTTAGCTTGGTTTTTTTTCTATCTATGGATGATGATTCTTTTTGTTAATAAATGTGCAGGCCTCGCATCTTCCTACAATGGCATCATAACATGCGTGAGCTGGAAATAAAGAATGGAAGAGACACAAGAAGCCTACAATGCTGCCATTGCTACTACAAAAGAGAAGCAAGATGATGAGTTGATCCCAATAGCTGCCAATATTGGGTTGCATCTGCAATATTTTGTTTTAAGAAGTTCGATGGTCGGTCTGAATTTCAATAGTGCTAATCTAAGTGTTTTGGTAGAACATAGCATTTAGTTAACTATTTTTACTGTTTTTTGCATGTTCACGCCCCGCTTGCGGTATGCGCATATAATGTATATATGTGTGGGCCATCGGGGGACAAAAGTAAAAGTGCACTAATTTTAACGTTATTTTACTAATTTCGTGAAAATAACGTTAAAAGTGGAGGACAGTTAATCATGCATCATGTGGTGGCGTTGATACTTGAAAGACAAAAGGGTACATGCACTAATCGGTCTTTGTCCCGATTGCCGAGTGTTATGTGCCTTATGTCCAAGGCTTGATGCAAAACGACTATTGAGCCGGGGGTCTCACTGGAAGTAGCCTCTCTATTCCTACGGGGTAGAGGTAAGGCTGTCTACATCTTACCCTCCTCAGACCCTACCTTTGCTTTGCTATTGGTGAGATTTACTGAGTATGATGATGATGACTGTTTTTTGCATGTATTCGCGTAAGCAAGTTGGTTACGTTAGTAGCGGAAAGCGGGTTGGTTTGTTAACATTAATTAATTAATATTATTTAGATCTAGAACTACTATCCCTGTCGCGTAGCGCGAGTAATACAACCATAGGAAAGATGCTTTAATCTTAGTCGATCTTTTGGTGTTTCTTTTTTTCTATTTTCTAGAATAATTAAAAGGGATATATCAGTTTATTAGATCATTGTCTGCATTTGCACTGGTTTCGATCTCGAAAAGCATCAAACTTAAGAGGTAAAATCTATGATCTCCTTGTGAAACATTTCAAGAAAGCCAAAGTGTGTTAATTAGAGTTCAAAGGTTACGATAAAATAAATGATGGTAATTATATTTTTGAAGCGTTATGGTAAATTGCCTTTATATATGTATATACATTTTGTTTAAAAGGTTGTCTTTGATTGTATATACATTTGTATAGAAAGGACGAGCAATTGCCAAGGGGGTAAGCACAACTGGTTGAGTTGAGATAGAGTTGCTTTACCCTTGCGAAAAGAAAAGTTAATCCAAGATATTTAATATTTGTCATGCAACTTTTCGGCCAAGAAATACTTTCTGATCTTGAGTTTTTAATTTTTATTATAAGTATATATTGTATTGTTAGTTAAATTTATCTAGAGAAGTATTAATTATATGAAGTCCAACCCTAGTTCCCAATATTAATTTCGAATATCTTACATGATGAAATTTTGTAGTCCAGCCCAGTTTTCTTTAATTTTGAAATTTTATCATTTATTTTACATGATAGCAGAGAAATTAAGGACTAAAATATTTTTTATGATTTTGTTTCGGATTAATGTTCTAAATTTGGGCTGTGCAATTCGAAGGGAGGAAGTTGGTGCGTGGTGCCAATGTTAAATAATAAAATTTGTTACGAGACCTTACGAGACCACCCATGATACTTAAACTAGTAATTTAAGGGTTAAGTTATTCTACAAAAACTCCTAATTGTAAGAAGTGTCAGAAAGATTTATACAGTGAAAAATGACCAATAACCTAAACCTAAACCCACTACACCACCACCCAAAACCTAAATACCCATCCCCACCACCACCAAAAAACCTAACCCCCTACCCCCCCCCCCCCCCCCCCCTTCACATCCATCAAAAACCTTAAAAAAAATCCTAAACATCCACCACCACCCAAAAGTGGGTGGGGGTGGAGGGTTTAGGTTTTTGGGTGGTGGTGTGTGTTTAGTTTTTTTTTTTTTTTTTTTAGTGAGTTTTTTTAGAAGCATTTATACCCTTCTTACAATTAGGAGCCTTTATATTTGATACTAATCCATTAATTTAAATATATTAACTCACCCTATTAGTCTAAACTCTAAATACAATCATATTAAAGATGACAATCACAAACACATCGGTTGTGTAGGCCAGAAAGAAAGAAAGAAGCCAACATTTACAATGCACAAACAAAATCCCCACTTGTGTCTACTTCATCTTGAAGCTCATCATCAGAGTCTATTATTTCATCATCAAGCTCTATACTAGCACCACCTCCTACAAATTGCCCATCTTGTTTGCCAACCATTGTACCTTTTCTAGCCTCTTGTATTATTGATATCACTTCTTCTATGCTTTGTGTTGGCTCATCCACATCCGAACTAGACTCCTCGTCTTCTATAAATTCCTTCGGCATGTTCTTCACGAACCAAGGATGCTTTTCTATCTCGGGAATGGTAATTCTCTGCTTCAAGAACAACACGTCATTACTCGACTATGGTCTATCTCGGGCGAGTGTCATATAAAGTTTACAAAACAAAAGACAAGAAAATATTTTAGGGCCTCCAAATCATTTGTGGTTAAGAATAATACCATACCTTTTCGGGGTTGTCTACGAATATACGCGATAAAAGATGTTTGCAGTCCATTGAAACTCGAACATAGTCAGGGATTGAGTATTGCACGCCAAGTATTCGCTGCCATGACACGATTTCAATAATAATAATAATGTCAAGTTTTATACACATATCAGTAATAAAATGACTCACAGTGAGAGTTTTCCTAAAATTTCTTGGATCATCGGGATCTTCAAAAGGATACGCACCAACCAACATAACATATAATGTAACCCCACAAGACCAAACATCTGCAATCTACACATATAATTGTTTGTAGCTTACTGAAAAATGTCAATAAATCATAAAATAAAAAAAATAAAAATAAAAAGTTTTTGAGCCTCACCTTACCGTCGTACTCTTTCTTTGACAAGACTTCGGGCGCGATATATGCAGGGGTCCCGACTGTTGATTTGGGCTGGGAATGCAGCACTGAAGACTGAACCCATGTATGTATACGGAAACTAAAGTTAGACTGTATACAATTTTCAACAATTAAGTCATACTAGTAGCAAGTTCTTGCCTTGGAATAACCAAAATCACAAATTTTAAGACGGGTTGAGCTTTCGTGCAAGAGTGTGTTCTCGAGCTTCAAATCTCTGTGACAAATTTGCTGCAGCAACAAGTTATCAAACAGTAATAACCTATACAAGATTGATCGATTGAAACAGATAATTACCATTGAATGGCAGTAACTGACTCCTGATATGAGTTGCCGGAAGTAAAATCTTGCCTGCAAATATTAAAAAAACTCTGGAAATATAATATTTATTAGGAAAAGGCTAAAAGAACACCACCTGGTAAGGTAAATGCTTGTATGTTTGTTTATTGGGGGTGACTGACCCAATTTATATTATTCAAGTTGGTACCTACCTCATCTTCACTGAATCTACCAGCAGTACAAATTCGATCGAAAAGCTCTCCTCCGTTGGCATACTCCATGACTATCGCAAGATGAGTCTCGGTTAGCAACACCTGCACAGTACAACAACAAGAAGAAACCTGATGAAACAGATTCAAAAAGTCAACCATCCAGAAGAACAACATACATACCTCCTTGAAGCGAATGATATTAGGGTGTTTAAGCGACCTGTGATTCAAAATCTCCCTTTCTACATGTTCATCAATCTGCGATCGTTCGAGTTAGCATAGATCAAAACATATAATACTACTAATAACAATACAAGTTAACTACCAACCTTCTGACCTCTGTCAATATACTTGACCGCAAAAAGCTCGCCGGAGCTCTTGTCTTTAACCAGCTTTGCCACACCAAAATTCCCAGATCCTATACCTTTCAGAATTTCGTATCTTTCCATCACAAATTGCATGTTAAGATGTCAAAGGCTTTTGGGCCTACGTGCATTTGTAGACAGAATGGCAGGTTGGAGGAGACGTGGCAAGTTGTTAGTGGTTTTTGTTACCGACATGCATTATTTTATTGGCCCCCATCACATTCATTTCATTTCATTTTTATGTTTAATATTGCCTTATTGGTTGGGTGAAGCAGTTTTCGAATGATTAAATTACATTACATGGTGATAATGATAAGTGAGCGTGACCTTACAAAAGATTTATTATGTCATAAGAATGGTCCATCTTCGACAACACATATTCCCTCCCTTGTTTAAATTACCATGCTTTACAAGTAATCCATATCCTACAAGAAAATAATTGATTAATTAGCTAAACCTTTGAAGCAACAACTTCAGAACCAAAACTTTGTATCTTCCACGATGGTCAATTTTGTTGGAATATTTTTTACTTTTAGGAGGAAGTTATCCTCACTTTTACAAAGTTATCAACTACTTAAGGATTGTTGGTGTTTTTATGTATTATATTATGATGACTATCGATATTTCTAACGCTCATCTTACCATTATATATATATAATATATATATATATATATATATATATATATATATATATATATATATATATATATATATATATATATATAGGTACGGGATCAGGAGAAAACGCCCTAAAGTGTGAGAACGGTGAGAACGGATCCTGGCCCAACACGTGACACACGATATAATGAAGGGCGGAGGGGCTTTTTTGTATTTTTATATTCTTTTTTTTTCAATGCATCTCACAACACCGCTTCATTTTTTTGGCGTGTAAGATTTTTTTGGCGTTTAGTTAGATTCAATAACTACATTGCGTTTTATTGTTTTTTTAGATCACGTGCATAGTAAAAATTTTGGCGTTTATGGCGTCCCCTAATTCATTAAAATCAATTAGTAATTATAACTTCTTTTCGTCCATGACGTTCCCAAATTCATTAGGCGTTTTTGTAGATTTCAGCAGTTCATATATGTTATAAGGTAAATTTCTTGCCGTTCAAGGTGTTTTTAAATTCATTGGTAATTTAAAAGAGTACAACTAAGACGAAATCAAACAAAAACTAATAGTCTTCTGTGGATGGTATTACACCAAAGATGTAACCATCGCTTTGTTCATCACTCTCATTAGACTCATCATCATCATCATCATCATCATCATCATCTTGTTCATTGGCGTATAACGTCATAATCTCGTCTCTTCTTTGTTACATCCTATACTTAAATGTCTTCACAACGCTGGATCTTGCATCGTTCGAAGGTGCTAAATCACAAAGCTGTTCAAGAAGATGTAGTCTATCTGTGTTCAGCACTTCGTCCATTGTCAAAGAATAATCCACCCCGTGTTGATAGCTCACGTTCACCATTCTTGATTGTTCATCTAAACTCCAACTTGTAACTTTTGGTAGATCCGTATCATCAACATCATCATCATCATCTGCTGGAAATTTTCTATTTAATCTTCTTATTAGCGTTCGAGTCCTTTCACAATCGTAGGCCACTGGAATCCCAAGGGCTAGAATATCCCACTGAATGGCTTCATCCATACTAAGTATGGCCTTGATTGTCTTGACTTTCACCCTTCTCCTGTCAGAGAACTTTAGGACGAAACGTCTCTCTGACCTCTCAAACCTCCATGCAATAACATGAGCCATTTTTTTTAAATTGTATAGCGTTTAGACAATGTGTGGTGTGTTTAGTGAATGTGTGGAGTGTCAACCTTTGTTTAGCTGTTGTTCTTATATAATGAGTTTTTTATGGCGCAAGATAGATATAGTTTTTGGCGGTAAAAAACATCAGTAATTTTTTTGATGTGTATATTGTGTATCAATTGTCGTGCCATGTACGACGCAGGCCTATAATATGAGGAAATTATGGCGTTTTAAAAAGATAAATAAATTCAATTACGATGGTGTGACTTTTAATATAATAAATGTTAATAATAAAGTTTTTTGTCGTTTCAGTTACTGTTTGCAGTTACTCTTTTGTTCAGCTTATTCTGTTAAGGCTGTAACACTTCCCATCTTTTCAGGATTTGGCGTTTTGTTTTTAATCGCGTTTAGATAAAGATGGCACGTTGTTTTATAAATGTTAGTAATGAATTTCTTTTTTAATTTTTTTAATTACTTAAACTTTTGTCTTATTGGTGACCAACCTAACATTAGGTCACCAATCAACATAGCTTAAAGTTTGACCCCATCGTTATCTTCCTCATTTATCTCTGTATTTTGTTCATACGCTCCTGCCTTCGATGAGTTTAACAGTTTTAAGAGAAGTCAATGGACTCTATGGTGAGTTCACACAAATCTAATGAGTTCAACCGGGCCAAATGCAAAATTTTACAGGAATGCTATGGATTTTCACGCATGTATAACACTAAAAAGAACTGAGGGGGCGGCCTCCCTCACGGAAGAGTAGGTCCCCTAAAGAGAGTATGTTATTTTATATTAACTTAACCTTAAAAGGCTTATTTGGGTTAATAATATTCAATATTTTATTCTTAATGTTATTATGCTAATGTTATTAACAAATAAGAAAAAAAAAGTGCTAAACAATAGTAACATAAATAGGAAAAAGAGAGTGAAGAAAGGCAAGGCTTCCATAATTGAAGAAACAAAACATGAGTGGGATTGGGCAATGATGGTTCAAGGACATTGCTTTTATTCAACTCAAATGCATTAACTCTAAATTGACATCAACGGTCCACATGTCTTGGCCGGCACCCCTCGGTCCCTATTGGAGCCGTGAACATTCATTCACCTTTTCCTACTAACATCCAAATGAAGCTGACTCTTTTCCTCTCAACTTGGGATACAACTTAATAATGCAAGCTGACATGGCTACCATTCACCAAACCAACAAACACTTATACATATAATGAGTATGTGAACTTTTTTATATCTTGTGTTTAGATTCTACCTAAGTGACTCAAACTTGAGGTTAACAACACCATGTGTTAGATAAAGGTGACTTCTGTTCTCTTCTAAATGACTAACCGACCAACATAATGTAAACATGACACAAGTCTCTTCTAGATGAAAACTTCGATGCATTGGTGGGTCTTATTATTTGTTCCACTAGCTAAAATGACTCGTACCTTTTATCTTTTTTGTTACTCAATATTTGTTCGAGTGGTTTCATATCAACTAGCGGGTTACACCCGTGCTTCGTGGCAGGGCAATCTGATTTTTAATGAATATTACATGTATCGTAGATGCAGTAGTAAAAATAACTTTAATGGCGGGGATCTGGTCGATATTGGTCCAGTTCATTACGATATCGATATAATAACAATACTCGATATAGTGTAGGACACGGGTCATAATTATAATAAAAATTATATAAATAAATATAAAAATTGTAAAGATACCCTCTTTATATAATTTTGAGAAATTGTAGTACCCGTACCGTGTACAAATCCATACAATATTAAATATGAAATACAACATATTTAAATAAATCAGTTCAAATCGTTGTCTTTGACAAGAGCTTGAGAAGCGTCTTCTTGTACAATTTTCGCTACGAGAACTTGAACCGCGTCTCCTTGTGTGATCCTTCTTGGCTGCAATAATGAACAAATTGATGTTGACGGCTGTGGCATAGGCATGTGTTCAACACGCTTCCCTTAAAACAGATTTCGCGCCTCTACTAAAGATGACGCGTCTGTTTCCCATGGTACAACAGCCGAAGCAATATGTACTTCCGGAAATGGCCATGTGCCCGAGGTTACACCGGATAAAATTATAGTGTTATAATTTGTGGAAACTAAAGATATGAAGATGATGGAATCGAATAGAGAAAATATATCTCTCTAAGTACCCAACACATGGGTCTTCAAGTATTTCTTCTTTTCAAGAACTCTCCATATATTCATGTATTTTTCTAATAACTTCTCTTGTATTTTTCTCATGTCATCAAGTTAGGCACATAGTCTACTTTTAAATATCCAAGAGTTTTTGAAGAGTTAAGAGTCTTAATAATTATATAATTGAACTCTAATAAAACTAATTAAATGTCATCAATAAAACTCTACTCAAGAGTTTCACCATATGAAGAGTTAAGAGGCTCAATAATTATAGACTTAAACTCTAATAAAACTCATTAAATGTCATCAATAAAACTCTACTCAAGAGTTTCACCATATTAAGAGTTAAGAGTCTCAATAATTATAGACTTAAACTTTAATAAAACTCATCAAATGTCATCAATAAAACTCTACTCAAGAGTTTTACCATATGAAGAGTTTAATTAGTAATTATAATTTCACTCAATTATAAATTAACTAATCTCCGTTCACTAATTTTTCAACAATCCCCCACATGAGTGGAGATCGTTCAAAAAACATAAAACTTTCAATGCAACCTCGACAGTAAACAATGACACTTGGTTATAAAATACGACAAAATGGATAAGCAAACACAAACACAACCCCCCTCCGTATAAAATAGATGTGGAATTCAATGTTTTAAAAACCGGTTTTTTTATTAATATCAGGGTTAGGCTTTGAAATGGTTTAACTGGTTAAACCAGATTGTACTGGACGGTTCAACCGGGTTACTAGTTAACACTATAATTCCATAAAATACAAATTCATCTAAAGAAATAATCCAATCTCAATTAAGATTTATATAACTGATTATGGTTTTATCTAAAAACAACTATTTTCTTGTAATATGCTATGCATTTTAATAGGATTTTTTTTACTTATAAACAATATTACATCGGATAATGTGGGTAATAGTTTCAATAGTGATGAAATATTGGAATGGAAGGCACTGGGTTAATTACCAACAATGGAAGGTAGGTGTTACCTTAATATCGTATTTTATTATAATTTAAAAAATCAAATTTTAAGATACTGCAAACCGGTTCAATGGTTTGAACTGGTAGAATAGGATTTACCAGCGGTACATAAAACATACCGTATTTAGGTTTTGCCGGCCTTTATCATACCAGGCTCATGCCCGGTATCCGGTTTAACCGGTATAACCGGCCGGTTCATACCGGTATTTAAAACATTGTGTGGAATAAATAATCAACAAGATTTTACTTAATCCAACACGGGTTTGAATACAGACAGAATCAGTGAAGGGAGGAGCCTCCATTTCCATAATATCCTTCACAGGACCAACTATAAAATTTAAAACAAAAATCCACTTTCAATGGTCTTTTTGGTTATTTGTTTTCTAGACTGTTTAAAAGCATCGTGTTCACAAATCGTAACTTGTGTTTTATTTCTCAAAATGGTGTCATTTTGCGTGCAAGTAGTAATTTAAAGATTTGAACAAAATCGGTTATACGGATTAGATGAAATCGGGCTGTCCGGTTGAAGTCAAACAACGATGCCACATCCGGCTGTTCGGGTCAACAGTCTTTGGATAAGATATAACTTCAGGAATAGGAAGGTAAACGTAGTGCGTGTTGCATATGCCAACCGTGATCCCGCTATATCCACCAAATGCTCCATGGACCTGTACTTATACAAAGACCATCAAAAACCAAGATTCTTTTCCATGGTGCGAGATTCTGCAGGAAATTTGACTTACCGCGTTTTGACCCAGCACCGTGCACAGAATTCCATCTGATGCGTTTGCTCGGCAGGCACGGATCATGTATGTAGGATCAATGTATTTTACATCAGCTGGATCACCAATCTCCTTAAAATATTTTTTTATCTGAAACGGTTTCATTTAGAATAATAATTATGATTACTATATCTTAAAAAATCAGAGATCCAGTAACGGACTAACCTCCTGATGTATATGAACACCAATATCTCCATATACAATGTTTCCAGACGCGTCCTTGGCGTTTGTTTTCTCCACAAAATTCTTTAACAGACAAGGTTAACGAATGTCACAAATTATTATAAGATTTTTTTTAAATAAAAATAAAAAAACTAACCTGACCGGCTCCTTCTGCTACACAGATGACAGCTGATCCCTTTGTCTCAAGTAGATACTTTAGATGGTTTAGAACACCGTGTGGTCCATGCAATTCAAACGGTACCTTCAATATCATGAAAAAGATCGTGTCAAAAATGATATGACGATGATGTCGTACTCGATATAGGCATCATAAAAAACATGCCTCAGGAATCAAACATATGTCAATCTGCCCACTAGCAAGTGCTGCTTGCATAGCTATAAAACCACTACTACGCCCCATCAGTTTCACAACCCCAACGCCACGATAAGCACTATGCGCCTGGCAAAAACATGCAGTCGTACAGTTTATTTATGATATGGAGAGATTTGTAAAAGTAATATTGGGAAATAACAATGATGGCGGCGTTGTGTTGACAGTTGTATTTCAACAACAAAAGATAAAAATGGTACTTCAATGTATGCAGAGTTTATGGCTCTTTGTGCTTCCTCAACAGCAGTATCAAAACCAAACGTTTTATCCATCAGCAGGATATCGTTATCTATAGTTTTGGGAACACCAACCACAGCCACCTTAAACCCTCGTTTTCGGCACTAAACACAAAAAAAAACAAATCAAATTACAAATGAGTTATTAATGGAAATAAAACCTTACTGGACAAAATAACAACCTCATTGTGTATGGCATTAGCACCAGCATGTGTTCCATTTCCGCCAAGCACAAAAAGCATGGTGATTCCTCTTTCCTGTCATCAGCAACCGCCGTGGGTAAAATAGCGATAATAACCAAAGAATAAAAAAAAGCTGACCCATTTACATACCTGCATGCTGTCCACAATTTCACTGACATTGGGTCCGCCACGTGAAACTCCTAACAAGCTTCCACCAGAAAGATGTACATTTTGTACAACCTTCCTGGTTAACTAATGACCAAGGACAAGGTTAGATTACCATAACACACTTAATCTTGTGAGAAACATAAACGGAAACTCACAGGTATTTCAGCTAATTCGTTCCCAAACCCACGATATCCAAAAGGAATCCCCACAATCTTTTTCACACCATAAATCTCAAGTGTGATGACAATCTGTAGAGGGAAGTAGTCAGGTTAGTAATCAAATCATGAAACCTAAAATCAATGAAGTATGAAATTCAGAAACCACCTGTCGTATGACGTCATTAAGCCCAGGACAGAGTCCGCCACAAGTTACAATTGCAGCCTTCACATCTTCTGGTTTAAAGTATATTTTTTCACGAGGACCAGCACGATGAATCCTGAAAAGAATTCATTCATACAGACCATTTGGTTACTGGTTAGAAATCAAAACATGCAATGTAAAACAAACTGGACCATATAATATAACTTGAGATGGTTTAGTGCTTACCATTGTTCCACCCATGTACAGTCAGGATCGATACACTCAGCACCAGCAGATCTAGGTGAGGAAAATCGAATAACCTGTAACGTAACGTAATTTAAGGTCTTGTCATTAGAAAATCTGTTAAACGGGAGCAACATAAAACATACAGGAATACAGTATTGGTAACTATGTTAGAGGATTCATGTACAGTATCTAGGATGAAGTTAATGATCAAACAAAGTAGAATTCCATTCACTAAATAATCATATCAGCCGACCAGTGTGATCATTTGAAGAACCTATGCTAAGCTCAAATACCATCCATCCATAATGAAAAGAAACAGCAGGCGGATGAGGTTACAACACAATTAATTTAATGAAGAAAGAAAGTAGCAGTAGCAGTAGCTCGTATACCTTAAGTAGCACTCTATCGTCATTATTAATGTATCCTTGCCACTCCTCATCAGAGGGATACCCTTGTGCAAAATCTTCACTCACTGGAGTCCTGTAGCCCACAACCAAGTGAACCAAAGTCAAATCAAAGTTACAAAGCAATGCATATTTGATGGCATCCACTAGTAGATTACAAAATTAATCAAGCGTATGCCATATGGGTGTTGTTGATTGTCTGTCGAAATCATGAAACCCATTGAATAAACCGAGCATGATTCATTTCATACAAGCAGTTACGTTTGTTATTCTTTCTAACAACCAACAAATTTCTTTCATCAAGTCATTGCTGCTGGTCAAATATAACCATGATTAAGCAAGTAGGTACAACAGACTTAATCATTTATTTACATAATAATAATAATTCGAGAGTGCATGAGTGATCTATATAGGTAGGTGGAACTGGAGCATTTATTTATTTATTAGAGATAAAGCAGCAGACATTTGGATTGGAAGTCCAGTTACAAAAGAGAAAAAAAAACCTAACAGAAAAAAGTAAAAAAAAGAAAAGAATGTTTGGTTTGGTTTGGTTTGGTGGTAGTACCTCATTCTGAGACAAAAAGTGGAAGGGTAGGATTGAGCGTGAGGGAAGAAATCAGTGACGTGAGGGATATTGAATCGCTGCTCGAAGTCTTGTTGGTACTTAGTCTTCCAATCAGGATGGCTAAAATCAATGGACTTACAACGGATCCGCTTGATCATGCTTCCCGGAGACGGGAAAGGTGGGCGGAAGACTGCATTCAGGGAAATTCTGTGAC